>JAECUM010006095.1:0-128612 GCA_016617855.1 Megalonaias nervosa
CGCATTTCTGCTTATACGTGCTTGATAATAAAATTACACTTTTAATAATTCTTGCAGATGTCACAAAACTCCTGACAATTCATGTTGTCTTTATTTTTTATTTCAGTATTACTTGGTGGATGACACATTGGAGATACGAGAAGTTCACACTCCCAATGATGGCCGTGATCCATTCCCAGTTCTTATTGGTAGGCACAAAGTGCCCAAGGATCGTAGCAATGTAGAATCATCCTTCCCAGGTGTGGTCATGGAACTCTCAGACCATGAGATCAAAGAATACTTCACGCCAAAAGACTTTAAAGTGGGTGAATGTGTGATCATATATGGGCGACGTTTCCTGATTTATGATTGCGATAACTTCACCAAATCCTTCTTCTATCATAACTTTGGTATCACAGAATTCAGCACTGTTGATGTCAAAGGCAAAATGAAGGATCTTCCCAAGATGGTAAGTAGGGTTTTGTTAGTTGTTTGATTTAGGAACTGACAGTGTATACCATGTTAAACTCAGGAAAAAAAAATTAAGCTCTTAAGTGTATGTTAATAAGTCGAACTTCTCATTACTTAATGTGTCTTTGACTACAGATTAAGATTAGTGTGTTATTTGCACAGCTTATCAGCAATTATGCGCATTGACATTTATCCTTAATAAGTGTATTTAGGACTACATTTTAAGATGAATGTGTGGTATTTGCACAGGTTATCAGTAATGATGTGTGCCCTAACTAATCCTAATTGGTGTTTTTAGGACTGAAGATGACAGATAATTATGTAATATTTGCACAGGCTGACAGTAATTATGTTTACCCTAACTAATCCTAACTGGTGTATCTAGGACTGAAGATTAAAATCATAATTATGTATATTTACACAGGCTGACAGTAATTATGTGCAGCCAAATTTTTTCTTGACTAGTTTATCGAGGACTTTGGGTTAAGATGATTGTGTTGTATTTGCATGGGCTATTACTAATTATGTACATCCTAACCAATCTGACTTGGTATCTCAAGGAGTGCAGGTTAAGATCATTGTGTGATACTTACAGAGGCTGTCAGCAATTATGTGCATCCTAACAGATTTGATTTGGTGTATCAAAGAGTGCAGGTTAAGATCATTGTGTGATACTTACAGAGGCTGTCAGCAGTTATGTGCATCCTAACAGATTTGATTTAGTGTATCAAGGCGTGTAGGTTAAGATAATTGTATCATATTTTTCCCGGTCTGTCATTAATTATCTACAGCCTAACTGATTCCTAAACATTTTGCTGATTTTATTAAACAGTTTTTAATTTTACTCAGTGAACAGATGCCTGTGATTATAGGAATTTACTTATTTTTAACAGATTTGAAGATTTTCCTTAATATTAGATCTTTGTCAGCATTGCATGCATAACAAATTTGCTATTTTTTGAAAATATTTTCATTGTATCTTTTATTTTTCAGGAAATTCCCCCATACAACCAGTTTGGATCAATGGAAGATTCACTGCAATCATGCTTGTCCCTTGTACCTCAGCCGCCAAAGAAAGATTTCATTAAAATGTTGGAAAATGACCACAAAGTTCTGCGGTTTGAAGCTACCATGGTAAATACAACTTAAACATCCTATTTTTAAAATGCAATACTTTATCACGTAAAGGTAGTACAACCCAGTAATGTATATGCCTGTACAAAACTTAATAAATTCTTAAAGTTACAGATGGGTTACCTAAAGTATATACTGAGAAGGATTTGGCAACATAATCTCTTTCTTATTCTTCAAAATGTCTGTTATAAAAGTGGGACAATACAAGAATAAATGCTAACAGCTGTAACACTTTGTATCTTTACTTCATTAGGATACTGTGCGACCAGAAGACAAGGGCCGCAGATTCATCATTTCTTATCGCCTTGCTGATGATATGATGACAATCTATGAGCCACCCGTCAGAAATTCTGGTATTATTGGTGGAAAATTCCTAGAAAGGACAAGAGTGGCTAAACCTGGTTGTCCACCTGATCAACCAGTATACTATGGGCCACAGGATTTATATATTGGTGCAGTAATTGAAGTGTTCCGGCACAGGTTCATCATCCTGAATGCAGATGAATATGTCCTCAATTACATGGAGGCACATAAAGATCAGATTCCAGGTAAGAAATATATATATATATATATATATATATATATATATATATATACACACACACACATACACACACACTCCAATGTAAGTTAGATTCAACTTCAAACTGCATGGACCCAAGATCTACCATTATATTTAGTTACACTGGCAGGTATAGGTCAATACAGTTTGTTAGGTCTGATCAGTAGAATAAACAACATAGACCGTGATCTGCTGAAACGTTATGTTGTGACAGCAGATCAATATATGTATTGCTGGCATACCTGACTTGTATGTAAGCATATGCAGTAATTAATTTGCCAAAAATTATGAGTGAGTTTAATATCAGAAAAATATATCTTAAGCAAATATATGCCAACATTGTGTAAAATTATGGTGTGGGCTTGTCATCAGATAGATAAGGTAATTTATATAAATTATCATATTAATAACACATGGTGTTCCTGGGATTGATTTTTATCTTTGGTCTCTGGCTTGTTATAGTTGTATCTTATCTCTCTTTTTCTTATCTGCCTACTATAATGAGATTGGTGTAGAATCTAGATACAATTTTGAACTGTCGTTGATAACTCTTGTATTCATAATTTGATAGAAAAGAACCAGTAACCGATTTTGTTCAGGCTACAGTATTGTGAGCTTCTCAAAGGCAAACTTAATGACATTAATCAGATCAGAATTTTACGTTTTTTCACTCCTATAGCCAACATCATGTTGTAATAAATTAATGTTGAATTAACTATAACCATGATAATTGGATTACAGGTGAGAATTGTTGAAAAAACAAGTTGCTGAGATGATTTACTCATATCACAGTGATAATAATTTACTACTTAGGGAACAATCAGGCTTTTATGACAGTTCCAGTCTGGTCAGGCAGCTCTGTTAAAAAAAACCCAGAAACTTGGCTAGATGGAAAATTGATAAAAGAAATTTTTTATCATGTACCTTAAGAAGTATTTGATTTTGAAGATTATAACATTATCTTTTCAAAATATTATAATTACTATAATTAAAATGAAAAAGCTTAAAATGGTTAGATTATCATCTCAGTGACAGAATGTATGTATAAGTAATGATAAGTCTTACCCAGCACCTGTGAAAGAAAATGGCCCACAGGGATTAGTCTTTGGTACATTTCCTTTCCTTATTTTCATGAATGATCTTCCATTTGCTGAAAAAAAAACTCTGAAACATATTTATTTTGCTGATGACAGTACATTATGTTCTTCTGGTCCCACTGTTAATGAGCTTTAGACCAGTACAGATGAAATTTTAAAATATTCAGCTATGGTATAGGAACAATGACATGATACTGAATGATAGAAAAGTGAAGTGTATGTTAATAACTACCAGTAAGAATAGGAGTTGTACAGAACAAAAACAATTTCATTAACAGGCAACTAATTTAATTCATTGATACAATGTGTTTTAAGTAATTTCTGGTACTTTGTGTTCAGGTTGACCATTTTCCTGGGAATGTTTAGGTTCATAGAGTTTGTACAGTGCTTACTTTTAAAATAATAATGTTACCAAATAATGCTTCCTCTTAAAAGTCATTGGGCATAATTTACTAAATTCTGATTATTGTTTGGCAATATGTGAAAAGTTATTCCAAAGCAAAACATGCATCAACCCTCCAAACCTCACAAAATAAGGCTGTGCTTTTTCGATACAATATGAATTAACTTCTAGATGCAGTTACTGAAGCTTTATCTGAAATAAAGATGAGTTTTTTAATTACAGATAATCAAGGTAGTGCCAGTTTTTGCATTATCTCATTAAACAAAAGCACAGCTTAAGGTATGCACCTTATTTCTGAGTACCAAATACATGTATAATGATGGAGTTACCAGTATCTTAACAGCCGATTTATATCTGTTATGATACACAAATGGTTCTAAATTGGGTGAAGAATGCTAAAATAATGACTAAATAATTAATGATCCCTTCCCTATGAGACCAGCAATTTAAGTGATGATGCATGTGTCATTGAAATGAATATGCAGTGTCAGTCTGATTTTTTATAACAAAAATTACCTAGGTAATGCAGTACTGTTTATCCGACAGGAAAGCGATGTAAATACATAATCAATGTCAGTAATTCCCTGAATGTAATTTTCTGATTATTTAAGAGGATACAGTCAAGAAAAAATCAATTATGTTTGTCAAATGAAATTGAGATTCTATTGGTTCAATAAGGAATACATAAACTAAAAATTGTATGGAATAAAGATGGGATTTCAGGGTGCCCACATTAACTAATAAACTAGTATAGAGATTTCAGGATTCTAACATAAGATTTGCAAATCAAATCAGCTAATACCTTTTTTATACCCATGTTATAAGAAATAAACTACACATATAAATGAAACCAGTAAGGAAATGCCAGAATGTAAAATGAGGAACAAATTTGAAGTATTGATAATTTTCATAGTATTTTCAGTAATTCATCCTACCAGCTTGTAATATTTTCAAATACCAGAAATGTTTTGAAAAGAAAATTGGGTAGTAGATGTTGGTGTCCAAAGAAAATTTTGACCATGAAAACATTGGCCCTTTTCTTCATACATCTGCAGCTATGATAAACAATTTACAACATGGGACAATCTGCAGAATGAACAATATGGACCTTGATCTGATGGCACATTATGAGTTGGCAGTTCAGGGTCTATGTTGTTTTCAGTTGGACTTGAGTTACAAGTGAGTTTATATGGTATTTGGAAATAAATGAAAGGAAATGAATAGCCTAAAGAAAACAAAAGGATTATAGAGTGGACATCATCCTTGACATAATAGAATGAAACCACCAACATTTGAATGGGCAACCAAATGCTTTTGCACATGCTGGAACCCAGGACTGTAGAGTTGTCTAGTGAGCATGGTACTGTATCACTATCCTGACCTCCCCCCTCCCCATATCAGAAGAAGAATGAACAGCATAACCCTGATTTGCCTAATAGTTTTGGATTGTTTTTTTTTTTATTTTCACAGAAAGCACTATTGAGACCCTGAGGCAGAAGCTGAGTGAAACAAGATATGAGAAAGAAATGATCAAGGGTGGACCAGTCAAAGTCCGAAGATTGTAAGCAGATTAAGCTTTTAAAATTGATCACATGACTACTGTCATTGATCACATGATTATTGTGTTATTGAGGCTAATTTATCCACTTCAGGATCTTTCTGTGTTAACACCTTTAATACAAAAGACATCATGATGTCAAGTAAAGTAAAGGTGTATATTGACAAGGCATCCTGATATATTTTCAGTACACTACTCTATAGTTTAATTAAATAAAATCAGTATTTTGTGTCAAATTATAAACAAAGTATATTACATTTCTTGTAATTTCAAGTTTAATTTATGAATTTTGTTCAATAATTTCAGTCTTTTGCTCACCAAGGCTTGAAAAAAGTTTTGAAATGTGCCTCATTTCATAAATTTCATTGGACTTGAGAACTCTTATAAAATCCTCTATTAATGAAATGTTATCAATGAAATGATGTTTTATAAATCCATTTCATATTATCAATATTACACACATGTAATATAATTAAATAATTTAAATGCTAAAGTCATAGAATGAAATGTTATTGACTTAAATTCAGAATATTTAGTCACTTGATTACCAAACTCTTAATTTTCTATACATAATGTGCAAACATATAACAAAACATGAAAAGTCTTGTAACTGATGTATAGAAAACTTAACAAGATATAGAAGGTAACTTCTTCCCAGTCAATTCTTAATCAGATATCTCAGTAGAAACAGCCATGTATTGTATAATTTTTGGATACAAAATAAAGTTTTTCCTTAAATAAAGACGATATAGTACTCCTTCATTAAAATGATGTAATGGGAGCCATAGATTATACAGTAGAACCTGTCTTGAAAGACCACCCTTTCTGCCATAAAATTATGGTCTCTCAAGACAGGTGGTCTCTCATAACAGGTCACAATGCTATATAATCATTAAATTTGTGCGTTGAGAATATGGTCTCTCAAGACAGATGGTCTCACATAGCAATGGTCTTTCAAGACAGGTTTCACTGTACCATCTTAAAGTGAGACCATCTTGCAAGGAAGAGCATCATAAATGTAATTTTATTGTCTCTTAAAGTAAGGGGTATTCCATTTACAAATATATAGTACCCAGGGAAGATAGTTTTGCTTATAAATATATCTTAGGGTACTCTGATTACTGAAAAAGTTCTTATGAAAATAATGAAGAAATATTAATTGCATTTATGAATACTGTGTTGGAAGTATCTGCCCATGATCCCAAGTGAATTTGACTGAAACAACCCTAATGGCTCCATGACCATACTCGCCTTATGAAAGTTATAATGAATGGCTTCATAGTAAGGGAGTTCTGTAATAGGCACAAATATTTGTACTCCCTTTATTAACTATCAACCACTTCATCTGTTAGAAGGATTGATATTGTTGCTAGCCATCAGACTTTGTCCCATATTTGTGTGAAATGAAAAAGTTGCTCATTGACCTATGCTTGGTAAAGATGAAGAATTAATGGCATGATTAGGAGTGAATGTCAAGAACAAATTTCTCTCAAAATCCTCAGAAACCTATCACATGAACACCATCTGCAAACTTGAAGATCTGATTGATCTTTGCTTAAAAACCACCATCTTATTTACCTGATAATTCTATACTTGATAATAAACCCAGCCCCATCTTTACAAAATTTTGGCAAATATTTACTATAGATATCTTTCCCTGAAAAACATGAGCCCATCCTGAAGTGTTTGGAAAATTTATTAGGCTGGCTTTCCCATCTTATATAAAGAAAACTTCATGTAAAACTGTTAGTGGTTGAAGCATTAATGGACTGTGTGTCAATGCAGAAAAGGAAGAGGTAAGTCAAATAATGCTTCCTTGTGTGAAATTTACAGCACAAGTGCTAATATAGTTATTTCTAAATAATAAAAATACATTTTGCATTGTTGTTTATTATTATAACTTTTGCAAAAAGAGGTAATCACTTAATTTAGATTTAATGATGTTCTGCTTTGCAGAGAGGGAGATTTGGAAGTTCTTGTCAATCAAGTACGGGCACAGCTAAAGAAGATTGCAATCACTGACAAGACCCGAGTAGATGAGATGTTCCTGCGGCTAGACAAAGATCGAACTGGTTACATTGATGCCTGCAACATGAAAGATCTATGCAGACGACTTCAACTGCCTTGTGATGATGATGTTATCAACATGGTGAGCACATAACAACTAATAGTGCCATTTTACTTAGGTTATGCTCCATGCTTCTCACAAAAGGCCATTTCCTCATACATCTGTTGTTTGCCTGAGGTTCCATCTTTATGGTAAAAACTGTCAAAAGGTCATTGCCTCATACATCTATCATTTGTCTGAGGTTCTATCTTTGTGGAAACAAACAGCCAAACAAGAGGAATTTTTTCATATCTCTTTTCAGAATAAAATTTTCTATGATGCTAGCTGATGGTTTTATTTTATTTTAAAGTTGAAATTATTCAGCACCCATATAAATCCAGCTTGTGAAGTAGCAAATCTGTTTAAAAAGCAGCCAATTTTAAAAATTTTGTTTGCCCTATTTTTGTTCTGACAAATTTATACATTTATTCATATAGAGATATAGTTCCTAAATATGCCTTTCACTAACAAAAGTTTAACAAAATCTGACCAGCTTAACTTTTTAATTACATCTCAAAGCTTTGATATACAACATTGCTTTTTAACTGGATAATTAGTCAGATTGCATTGTTTTGCAGTCAATCCCTCAAGTATTCATACAGGGCTAGATGCCAGCATTATCTAGCATATAGTATATGCTAAAATAAAACAAATTCTCAAAAACATACAGCATTCCTGGATTCCACTTTAAATATAACGTTGGATTCCATAGGTCAAACTTCAGGATTCACTATTTCTTGAGAAATTCAACCCAATGCACAAGACAAAACTATAGAGTGGAACCGTAATCTTTAACATTTTTCCAGATTTGAGGTGGCATGGAAAAGAAAATTCCAGTTTAATTTTGTTCATCACCTGTTGTAATTGAGAGGCTTGTAGTGAGCGGCTGCTGTAAATTTCATGTTTTGATTAGAAACCAATAATTTATTTTGATAGGGTTCTTATAATGACTAAACAATGGTTGTCTAAAAGTAGCAATAAAAATGTAGACCAAATGTCAGATAAATGTTTTCAATGTATGCACTGTGTAAGTGTAATTTCGTAAATGACTTTAAGTATTATATTGAAATTTAAGTTTCTCTTTTCAGCTTGTTGCACAATGCACAGCCGATCCTGAGGGCAAAATTAACTTAGAAGATTTCAGGAAGTTTATGGAGAGTTCTTGAATTGTTTCCCCCTATGGATTAGATGTAGAACCAATATACAAGTACATCCTGAGAGACTTTGAAATTGAATAAAGTGCATTGCTTGTAAATATCATGTAAATGTGAACATATTAATTTGTGTGTAAAAAATCATATTAATTTCTTTTAACTTCTGAATTATAAATGGATATTTATATAAATGAAGCAGCTTAATTTCTCTTGTAAAGATTAAAGAGGAAAATGCCAGATTTTTTAGATTCACCAACGCCGTGTGAAAATTTAATATTATTCTAAGGATACAACAAACAGCCATTAAGTTTGTAAGAGCATGGACAGAAAATAAACTTGTATATAAATACAAAAGGTGAAAAATATAAATTTTTCCCTCAATCTAGAAATCAACATTTTGTTTTATACTGAGATTTTGTTTCTTTAATGTAGAAGCAAATTTCTTTGTACTGATTTCTGCAAAATTTGTTAAAAAAAGAAAAAGTTGGAATAAATAAAAGTTGTGAGTTGAGATCTAAGCCTGCCTACATAGTATTCTAAACATATAATTTCTGGCTGCAAAACTTCAACTACTTTATATTTATTAGGAAGTTTTAATTTTTGTACACTTATGTGTGATTGAAACCTAGAAATTGAACTTCATTTGGTCTCCATAGAAGCCTAATCCTCTCACATTTACCATTCACAGATTTATACAGTAGTAAATAAAATATTTGAAAATATTTATCACGGATTTCTTGTGAAAAATATTTTACTCAGTGTACGTAAGTTATTTATCTATAAGTATGAATTTTATTTTTAAATGACACTGTCTTTCTGTGAAATATCACGATATCTACATGCAAACAGAAATGTTGAATTTCAAAATATAGTTGTTACCTGGATTTTTCAGCTGGAAGAACTCAACATTATGTTATGGCATACTGTGATAATAAAAAATATGTAGTTTATGTAAGTTATTGTTATTCTTCATTTACATCTCAGTATCCTTCCATCTTGTATATTGACCCCTTTCTTGTGAGACTGCATATGATGAAAGAAACAAGCAATGAATCCATGTAATACTATGTTGTGCTGATTACCTGGTGCATGATCAAAACAGGATATAAAAAAAAAAAATGGAACATGAAAGGTGGTCATCGTGACCTGTTTTTAAAATTGTCACTAGTTTACCTCAACACATGTACATGCATTTATCAGGTTTGACAACTACAGATGTAACATGGGTGTCTCAAGATGTAGGTTGGTTAACTGTTTTTGACAGTACTTCTAGCACATTATTTAACTATATCATACCTTTCTCCATAAAGCCATGGCAGCCAACCCAGGTTGGCCTAGTTAGGTGCTGGATCCCTGACCCTTAGATTATGAGTCTAATGTTCTACCAACCAATCTATCATGGCTCCCACTCAAGGAGCCACTAATAATGCAAGTTTATGACTAAATAAAGAATACATATTGGACTTGAAGTTAGAACTCAAGTTTAGAACAATCGCAAAACAAATCCCAATGACATTACAGAGAAGAACAAAAGGAAGGGAGAAACTAGAACACTTTGGAGCATGAAATATGCACATACCCTGCTATAAATCCTATAGATGAGATGATGTTGCAAATAAAGCCCAGACAAGATGATAATGAATCATGTGTAAAATGTAGGTCACAATGATGTAATTTTGTTACATGATAAGCATATTCTTCCCAGTCAAGATAGCAGACTAAATTGACTTCTGCACTACTAAAACTTCTAAGTAAATAAAATAAAACAATACAAAACAGACCATAACAATCAATTCTGTGCTAAATGTTTGTCCACAAAATAAAGTTTTAATGTTAATACAATCCTTCATGTGCATCAGTGAAGGATGTAAAAATTCTCCCAAACAAGGATGCATAATGAAGAATTATTTTTCTCACCTCCCTGAATAAAAATTGCAAGTGAAAGTCAGAATGGCATATTGTGAATACTGATAGACATTTTAAACAGTAAAATATCTACTGAAATTTTCTTCACCATTAGATTGAGCTTAAATGGTTTATACTGAAAAATGAATTTTAATTTTTTTAATGACATTTAAGCAAATTCAAAGAACAGAAATAAAATTTTTTGTCATAATGGCAATACATGTTCATGGAATACAGCATGCACATTCATACAAAATGTTCATTAGGTAACAAAATTAATTCCACTCTTATTGGATTAAATGAGAAAAAAAAATAATGATATAGTCATTGGTTCAACTTTGACCTAGAATTCATTTTCCTTCCATGAATAATAATGCAAATGTACAGTTAAATTTTCTTTCAAAACAACAGTTGGACTACAGAAACTGCATGCTTAACTAGACCAATCAATCTTAAACATACTGTTTACAGAACACTAATTTCAACCTCTCATGCTTTTGTTGATATATGTGTTGCAATTAATATTTATCTTGATTATTGTGAAAGAGTGCTCAACTCCTCAAGTGATGATGGAAATTGGGGAGTTTGTGTACCCTATGCTCACATTTGGTTACATGACAAAAGATAGCAGTCATGTGATGAAAGACAGGTCATGTTATAAAAGACAGCAGTCATATGATGAAAGATATAGATATTCTCAAACACTGGAAAACACAATCATAGACATATTGAAATATGTGAAGATCTTACAGGAATGCTCATTCCAGACAATTCATGAAATGAGGTGAATAATTTCTATCTTTTGCAAAGATCAATGAACAAAAAAAATAAAATATTTCAATCTTTGAGAATTTTATTTGAAAATTTACATGAGCACAAAGATTATTGTGTGATTTTTATTTATTGAAAGTGACCTTGAAAGATATCTTGATCCCTTGGAGATTTGGTCCTTGATCCCTTGGACATTTGGTCCTTGCCTTTTATAACAACAAGACATCATTACTGATGTCATGAAGTGTTATTATGCATGTTTAATAGAACAGTAAGGACAGTATGAATATATGAGTATAAGAAACACAGGAATTATGTGATAAATACAATTATTACCATAATCCTTAAAATGATTGTCTTTAAAATTGGTAAAATATATTCATTATGGGATCATATCCCATGTTGTTGTCAATTCATTCTACATTCACCTGAACACCACTATCATTGCACTCATAAAAATTTTAAGTCTTCACCAAATGGTGTTGAAATAATAATCCCTCAAAGGGACAGATTCTTTCCTGGCTGAAAATAATTTATAGAATTCAAGGCAAGACCATTTGTTCCTTTTTACGGCTGAGTGTTGAAACCATCTGTCATTTTGCAGCAAAAACAAAATTTTAAAATCAGCCATTGTGACAGCCATATTGAATGCAAGGTCAGCACTATGTTCATTTGGGAGCAACTAGACACTGGAAGTCTTTCAGTGAAAACCCCATACAAACAGGACCATGCATTCAAGAGTGGATATAAGATTTAAAATATGGCCACTATGGCAGTCATATTCAAGTTTTGGAACATTACACCATTTTAATTTGGAAGCAACTAGATATCATATGGAGTGTTGTGGCAGATACTTTATGTTGATATAATAATTATAATAATAATAATAATGATAATAATGGCTGTAGTTAAAGAGATTAACTCAGTTAAATACAACTAAATCAGTTTAATATGTCTACTAAAAAATTGTATTTATATCTTCAGCAAGTTGCTCTCCATCTCATGAAAATAACTACAAGTAAACGTGTCGGCATATGCATACTAAAATACATTATGAAAGTAGGAGGATTTGATTGCATATATAAATTCTTTGTTTCTTTTCTCTAATAACTATGTTCTGAAAATGATTTCTAGCAAGATCTTCTTTTATACATAGCAGTTAATGATCATTTCTGCTTAGACATACATTTAGAATATTCTGCAAAATTGTGGCATGTGGTAAAGTTTATGTCAGTATTATACTTTGTCATAAAACAACATTATTAGGTACAAAAGTAGAGTAACATTTATACACTGAAGTTTATGTATATTTTAGCCCTTGAATACTGCAGACTTCCTTTGAACTGTTCAACAAAAGGTTATGGTAATTCTAAATTGTTGTTCAGATTATATCTTAGATAATAGACAAAATGCAATTTTGTATAAAAACTTAGTCATGTATAAATGAACATCTCCTTTGATACTATTAAAAACCAGAACTGCTTTAAGAAAATCTATTCTCTTAACCATTTTAATTCTGAAAGCAACTTTGATGATGATGCATCAATGGCAACATCAAGAATCAACTGAGCTGCTCATTTTGTAAGCTTTTGTTTTCTGTAATTCTGATAATGACTTTCTGTTGAAGAAAAGTTAATAACCAGATTTTCAAGACAGCAACCATATTGGATATCAGATTGGCACCATTTTCATTCAGGGCCACCATGGTTGCCAAATAAGCTTCAAGTTAGGACTGACTAGACATCATAGGAAGTCTTCTGGTGAAAACCCAATGTGAATATGACTTTCCAGATAGGAGGAATAGAAACAAAATTTTCAAGATGACTGCCAAGATGACCATATTGGATGTCAGATCAGCAGCATTTTCAATTAGGACCAACTAGACTTCAAAAGAATTTTTTTAAAACAAAAACCCCATCTTAATATGACCATATATTCAGAAATAGTAATAACAAGATTTTCACACTGTCAGCCATACAGGATGTCTCAGCAACACCACTTTCTTTTAGAACCAATTAAATATTATAAGTCTTACAGAGAAAACAGGACATCAAGATGGTTTTCTATTCAGGGGTAGTAGAATTTCAAGATGTCTGCCATGGTGGCCATATTGAATGTCAGATCTGCACCATTTTCATTTAGGACCAACTGGACATAAGAAGTCTTTTACTGAAAATACGACACCAACATAACAGTCTATTTAGGAGAAGCAGTGATAAAATGATTTTCCAAGCAGCAGCAGGATTAGCTATACCATGGGATGAATGTATGTGTGTAAAGTTACCTAGCAATCCTCCAGATAGTTTAAGAATAGCAAATGGGATATGGACAATAAAAAGCAGGACACCCCCATAAGAGCAAAAAAAGACAAACTTAGTTCTTAGTGTTTAGCAAATCACAAATAGTAGGTCAATTTATGTGTGACTACCAAATATGCACTCCAAGATGCAACCACACTGTAGGTTTGATCATATACACTATGTGAATGAAGGAGACAATAGCAAAGGAAAGCTGCAGTTATATAGATCCATCCACAGATGCAGAGTCAGAAAAGCTGGATGCTATTCCTTAAAAGCACAGTAGTAAAAGAACAAGACTACAAAATGTCATGATGTTACAAAATAATTTATTTGAAAAATCTGATTTTCATTGACATTCATCATTTATAATTTGTCACATACTGTTTAAGTGAATATTTACATCCAATGTTAGCATTATTTAAAGAAAAAAATGTATGGTTGATTACTTTCTTGAAATAAAAAAACCCAACAAAACATAACAATATTACTGAAGTCTGAAAAAGGAAAACAAAGAGTGAAAACGCAAGCTCAAAACCTACAATTGTATTATCCATATATAATACTGGTAACATTACATTGTAGAGGCAAATTTCACTGGTCTCAAACAATGTACATGTACTGTATACATGTCAGATCCCACTGCACACTGCATAAACCCAGATCCACCTTTGCATAATGTGCCAGCTGATCTTTATGCAGTCTGATGGCAGTAATCAGTAGGCTTTATGATATACCAGATCATGGTCTGTCCCTTTTACTATAATTTTAAATGAATATAGACTGTATCTCCATTGTAAAGTACCTGTTTAATCATGTGACGATACTTTTATATAGGTCTATGTATCCCAAGGATTTTAACTGAAGCAATAAATTTTATAGAAACCTTGACTAGCAAAGCTGACAGTCGGCATGTTAACCTCACACTCGATTTAAAAACTTTAATCAAAACCTTAGCAAATCTACTAATGATTTTATTGTCACCACTACCACAAAGGAAATGATGACAACATTTTCATTTCTATGCTAATGCAGATACAAAATAAATAGACCAAGTACTTGTATTTTTAAAATCTCTAAAAGGTAAATGCCTACAATTATCTAAGCATATTCATGGAATATCTGTGAGATAGGCTACAAATAATATCAATGAATGGCACTTTACTGCCAACAAGCAGTGTATTATGTAATGAGAGTATTAGATGCTACTTGTTAATCAAGATCCATTCATTCTGGGCTTAACCAATTACAAACCATTTCATTCTGGCTTGGACCAATGGAGTGAATTCATTCAGGGTTGGACCAATATAGCCCATTACATTCTCAGTTGTACCGATGTAGTCCTTTCATTCAAGGTTGGATCAACAGTCTATTCATTCAGGGCTGAACCAATATAGTCCATTTAATTCTGGATTGGACCAATGTAGTCATTTTCATTCCAAGTTGGACCAATGTAGTCTGTTTCATATAATGATAATCAGTTACTGCCAGTAAAACAGTTCAACCTATTATTGATGCTGAATGACAAAACTGCACAGAACAAGATGTTTTATGTGCAGTCATGTCCACTCTTCAAAATTGATGGAATGAGTGTTAAAGGTGTCTTTTTACCTATCAGGAGTCAGTCATATGTACATTTTCAAATAGACAAGAGCATTTTTTAGCCATAGGCACTACAGCCTGTCACATGCCATGCTGGGATATTTTGATTACATTAGGCATTGCTTGTTCACAGTAAATCAACATTGGCTGCATGGTTATTGAAAGTCTAGAGAACTACTTTTGATTTTTAAAATTTGACTTGTTCAGCCTCTGTGAGTACTATACAGTAAAAATAAAAATGCTAAAACAGTAAAGCAAGAGATTAAATACAAGAAGCTGTTAGTAAATAGTTATAATACAAGTGGTTAAAACAAGATCTCATTATTGCTGTATTCACCATATCCACTCTGCAGTTTGTACTGCTCCCCCCCACCCCCGGGACTTTAAAGTCTGAGAGCTGCAAGGGTATAAACAATGCTCAAAGCTTATTCATTTCATTTATCAATGAATCATTTCTAACCTCGTCATCACCAGGGAGTCTCTAATACTAACATCTTGAATGTGTTTCAAAACAAACAGTTTCTTTACTAACACAGTATCCATATTTGTGTGGGTGAGTCTATTTTACAGATAACATATGTGATGTGGTTTGCTATCTCTGACAAGCTCAGAATAATTCAATAAATTTCTGTAACTTTTGGAGTTACATCCCCTTGAACACATACATAAGAGTTACACCTTTATTTTTTTTTTTCAATCTTTCTTTTATATAGAAATATTAGAACTAGGCATTGCAAACATTGGATGCAAACGTAGTTTTTAATGAACATGGACTGTTCTAGGAACCAGAAAAGGACAGCGAACAGTTTGGTCATTTACACTAACAGCTTCCATTTGTTTTGAAACATGAACATAATGACAATTTTAGGGGCGCCCTGGCAACAATCAGGTTAGAAATAATTACGAATAAAATGACTACATTTTGTTCACTTTCTATATTCTTGTTGTTTTTCATACTTTTTTAATTGGTAAGGTGTACAAACTGCCAGGAGGCAAATATTCTAATTGTGAGATCAGGTTATACAGACTTTGGGAAATTTAATACACAGTGAATCATAATAAACACCCTCAGTATAATGCCAATACTCTTGTAATGCAGGACTATAACATGGGTCCCATCGACACATGCTAATTTTGTTCTATTATTAATATTCATTTTCTTTTATTTGATTTTAAACCCACCCATCAACACCTACAGGCTCAGGGATGTTGAATGGGCCTGATGTGCCCTCATGAAAGCCATAATAAGCAAACTAGTGGAGACAATCTTTTAGCCATGGGTTGCATCCCTTAATTGGCTGGCCCATCTCAAATTATGTATCCTGATGAAAAAATGAGAATCTGACACGCTGAAGGATATTAAATAGCATTATGGTATCAAAAATATATATGAAGATGCCTGAATTACTTCCATTTTGACTTCTTGATAAAAGAGGAACTCAAATTAATTGACAGGTATACAAGTAAATAAAAACAAAACATGCATATTCCAAAGTGCCATATGTATTTGCTTAACAGTCCAAGTCCAACTGCAAACATAAACCCTAATCTGACATTGTATAACGCATCAGCAGTGCAGGGTCTATGTTGTTTGGTTCTCCTAATTACTCCTAATAAACTGGATAGACCAAGATCTGCCAGCACATTATGTGACAGCAGATTTGGGTCTGTGTAGTTTGCAGTTGTGATACACTTATAAGTTAGTATATATGGTACACAACATGAGAGAACGCCCTTTTTATACATTTATTACAAATAAGGTTATGTATATGCAATTTAGATTGCTGAAAAAGAAACTAAATGTAAAAATAACAACATGAGTTCAGTATGTGTCAGTTATTTGTTGCCAAGCTTATAACAACACAAATGCAAAAATGTCTGAATTGAAAACAACATGAATGACAGATGTTACTTTTTCCTGAGGTGCTGATGCGCTAGTATATCACTGTATTTGATGGGTATGTCCAGCAGATCAAAGGTTTTGAACAGCACATACTCTGAGCAACCAGACATTGATGATATTAATTCTCAGATACCATCGTATCAACTTTCCCTTGATTCATCCATTAATCTACCAAAAACACCTTAACAAAGTAAAATCCATAAGTTAAACAAGATCTAGTTTGCAGATTTGGTTCTTTATCAGAAAATCAATATAGTTACTGCTGGCTAATTTTAATTCAAAGATGACTTATTTCAAATGCATTTCTTTATTGAACAATCAACACAGTAGAAGTATTGGAGATTAGGCTTGTTGGGCCATCATGTTTTCCCAAATGTTTAAACTTTCTATAGTCGCAAAATACAAAATAAAAGAGGGTTGCAAGCTTATTTCCAGACTTACCAAAAACCCAATTACTAAACAATTGCCCCAACCCTACAGATATTACATCCTAAAACCACATGGTTTGTGATGCAATGTGTCAGAACGTGATAACAGAATATAAGCCTCGGCACAAATTAAGAAAAAAAACAAAACAATCCTAGCAACAATAAATAACTTTTTTATTGTCATCCTCCATAACTTATTTGACCTAATGAGAAAACTTCATACTTTACTGGATATACCCACTAGTTAGGTGTTACTTATTTTTAAGGTAAAAAGTCAGGTTGTTGTAAATCCATCATTAATTTTTAAAAACAATGGAGTAGAATAAAATACTGTTGTTGGGATAATTCTATAGTAGTTTTCTAAAAATTTAAAAAAAATAAATAATTAGAGTCAGAGGAAATAAGTTAATTATGGAATTATAATACTGAAGCTAAAGCAGCGGCCGATCTTGAACCAAAAATGAGACATTTTATGTTACATTTAATTATTAGGTATGTCAATGCTTCATTTTTGTCGCAATTTGTTATATCTCCTTTTAATGTTTCTATACTACATAAATATATGGCTGCATTGTTCACTTATGGGGAAAAATGTCTGGCAAGTGTTATATATATATATATATATAATTGATTTGACATTTTATCAAAAGATGATAATCAAAATATAGGTTCAGAAACTACCTAAACATATTATTATTATACATCAAAGAGCATTAAGCAGTTTGTTTTGCATCCCACTAAACAATCAAAATCAATAAAAAGTTTAATGATAAAGCAAATCCTTATGCCTAACACAAAGGTGAGTTATTGTGTAGAAGAATGCTTCCTACAGATTCATCCCATATATTAGCATATCTGTCAATAGGCAAATGAAATACTGCATCAAAACATCTGAGCTAGTTGTTGTTGTTGTAGGGTTCAATGCCATTTTTCAGCACAAGATAGGCTATACATGGCGGCCAGTATAACTGGTGGAGGAAGAACCCTGGAAAACCCCGGGAAGAACCACTGACCCATGAGAAGCTACTGGCAAACTTTCTCACATACCCTCATTAGCTGAGCCTGAGACTCAAACCCATGCTGACATAGGTGAGATGGCAGTGATCTGGAATGGTGAGCGCTTCAGACCACTCGGGGCCCCCATCTGAGCTAGAAAGAATCCAATAATAAGGAAAAAGATATGAGCAAATGAAAAAGTTGAACCAAAACCTAAAAATGCTGACAGTTCCACCATCATCACTGCCAGAAAAATTACTGCAACAAACCCTCACTTTTCCTCTAACAAGAGCTCAACAACAATGCTAAAGGAACAGAGATCATGGTCACTTTAGGCCTCAAACAGGGTCAGCACTAAACAATTAACAACCGAACTCTTTAAAATAACAGACCTTAGTGGACCTGAGATAATTCAATTAACTTACAACAGTCCAAAAACCAATGGCAAGTGCAGCTAGCCCAAGAGATCTGCAACAGTCAGATGCTTTCATAAAAATTTCTTCCAATACTGTTGACTGCATGTTACAAAAATAGTGGTTTTCAGATATCTCTATATCTTTTTATTTTCATTTGTATTTCATAGCACATCACTATTAAAGGGCCTTAATGCTAGGGAATGGAAGAATGGATAGATGGTCAAACTGCCAAAGAAAGGAAACATAGCTCAAAGTAAAAAGCAGAACAGAGAGAAAAACATACAAGCTTCCACAAAGACAACTCCTGCACAGACCACATCACAACATCGCGTGTTAAAATTGAACAATCCCTGGAATAGCAATCACCCCTCTATGTGAACTTTGTGGACTTTGAGAGGGTCTTTGATAGTGTGGACAGAGAAGTAATTTGGAAGCCTATGCACTATTACAGAATCCCAGGAAGTTTGTATCTTTAATGCATCAATTATATGAAACTTATACTTGCCAAGTGACCCACAAGCTCTCAGAACTCTTCCAAGTCCAAAACCGGACTTAGGGATGCCTCCTCTTGCCAGTGATCTTCTAGTTGGAGACAGATTGGATAATGAAGGCAACCACTAAGGACAAGTGAACTGGAATATAGTGAACTTCACAAAACAGCTAAAAGAAGACCTGGATTTTGGAGATGAACTGGGCCTCATGTCCCAGAAACACCAACACAACAGGCCAAGACCAGCAACCTGGCCAAAGGAGCTGAAAAGACTGGACTTCACATACATGCTAGGCAAATAAAAATAATTGAAAACAACATTACACCATACAACAAAATATGGCTTGATGGAACAGACCTATAGGATACTGACCATAACTAAAATTCACATTGTCTTCTTGCTAAATGACCTAACAAAACATTTGACAAAAATGCCTGAAAATTTGATGCATTCATGAAGACAAGTTTAATTTTTCAAATTTAGCAATAGTTTAATTCTCTTTCTACCTATCTCTACTGTTCACAGACACAGTTTTATGAAGCTAAACCATCTGTATACAAAGAATGCAAAGCAAGGCCCATTTAAATTATTTATGACTGTGCAGCATATAAAACTTTTATTATACAAATTAAAGTTTCACATAACAAAATGTTATGCTTTTTTAAAAGATAACAAATATTGCTATAAGTCTAGTAAATTATTTACATGATATTATCACCACAAGCTTTTTATCTTCCCATGAAAACATTAGTAGCCTTTTTCACCAGCATTGAGACCTTTAGGTTAATATAAAGGTCTAGAATTACATCCCCTTAAATATGAATTACCAGATATCAGTCTACATAAATCCATTCACCCAAATAATAATAATAATAATAATAACAATAACAATTATTATTATTTATTTCCATTTCATCTGATGACTCACATCAACATATCTTCATATCTACTAAAAATTATAAAACTATTTGTTTTTTTATGATATTCCACAATATTCCAAATCCCATGATTTTTGAGGGGCCTTGTAGAGCCAAGTAATATTCATTTTATTTACAGGATTTATTAAAGCATTTCCATTTATTCTCATGACAATGTTTTTAACTGTTTAAGCAAAGTACAATGAACAAAACATTTCCTGTGCATGACATACAACCTTTTATCAGAAAGTAACAATATACATCCAGATATTAAACACTGTAAAATTAAGAAACTTTGGGGTGCAGTGTATTTTCACTATTCCACCAAATTCAGCTACAAATTAATAGCATGATCTTGCATATATTTAATACTTCAGGTAATGAAATGACATTGTATAATGTAACAAAAAAGGGTTATCATATTTAACATTACTCTGAGGAAGATACATTCATGTCTAGGTAGCAGTCTTATGCAATACCCGACTGTTAGGCCACAATACAAATAAAATTATAAACAGCACTCAGAACAATGTATCTAAACCCATTGCTTCAGGATGAAAACAAGAATCATAGATTTTAAAATGTAGGATATAAATTCACATAACATAATGATCACACAAATCAAAACTAATGTTTTATTATCCAATCTGGTTAAAAAAATATACTAAATGTTACATTTAGATGACTGCATATGTTTTACTCAACAAAATAAAACATATTCAGAGCAATATTTCAAATTTACTTCTGCAGGAGCAGGCATTTTACCATAATCTTGCAGGCCAAATTATGCAGAATAGATCTTTTACCATAATGCTGCAAGCCCAGTCATGTAGAATAGGTCTGATGTGCCCTCCTGTATGTCACAAGAAGCAACTAACTAAGCAACAATTCTGACCTGCTTTTTGGTACCATGATGATATTCCAGTTGGGAAGGTCATGGACTTTTCTTAAAAAGAGTCGTTGTGATAAAACAATCTGAATACCCCTTGTTGCCTTTGTGTTTCATTTCATATGTCTTCTGTACAATTGCTGCTGCTTTTAAACACAAAACAGAAGAAAAAAACCCATTAAACCAAAAATATTTTGTTAAATAGTCTTTGTACAAACATGCAGTATTTTACTACTTTCAGGTTGTGTTAATGATTATTTTATGCAATTCATGTATTTTACTGTACATAAAGTGAACTATGTATATTTTATACATCTTGACCATGTGTCAGATGAGCATTCATCAGAAATGTTTACAAAAAACTTAAGTCTAATCATTCTTACTATTTGGGGAAACTTAAACTTACTGGGCATTATACAGCCAGGGTTCTGCTGATTTGCCACAAAACTCCATTCAACCATCCATCCATACATACAGACCTTTTCATAGGACCAACAAATTTGGGGAAACTAATATGTGTAGCTGTAATAAGATAATTGTGGTTGTGCCTATAAGAATCAAATTTTGAAACATTCTATTGTTGAACCATTGTTTTTTTTTTAAATCTAATTCTTAACAATATAAGAAAAACCTTTATTATAATGAAAGAGTTAATTAACCCCTATAGTTTCAATCAACCCTCACCATTGTAAAAAGTTTCTTGATTTATTGTACAGATTTAATAGCTGAGTAAATGTGCTGTAAAAATAAAAAACATCTAGTCTGGAACATTGTCATGTAGCTTTGCCCAGCTCTATCTTCTTTTGGATAGCCTTGGCAGAATGGTAGATCATGGAGTCTATAAGACCTGCAACTGGAAGAAGAAAACAAACAAAAAATATTATCACATTGTGTTCACCTTCATTAGTATCATGTGGCAACATCTAAAAACTATCTAACACTGCTTGACACACTTGCCAATGCTACACTGTTGTATTATACTTGCCAATGCTACACAGTATCATAATGTTATTTCTTAAAACTGTTTGACAAACTGTAGCAAAATTCTTAGCAATGCTACACTAGATCATCAGACATGGCAATGCTACACTATAACACTACACATGGCAATGCTACACTAGAGTATCAGACATGGCAATGCTACACTAGTGCATTACACATGGTAATGCTACAATACAGCACCAAACATGGCAATACTACACTGGAGCATCACACATGGCAATGCTACTGACAGCATCACACATGGCAATACTACACTGGAGCATCACACATGGCAATGCTATATGACAGCACCACAGATGGCAATGCTACACTACAGCACCACACATGGCAATGCTACAATATAGCACCACATATGGCAATTGACAATACTATGAAGCAGCATCAGAGTCTCTAATAAAATGCGATAAAGAAAATCCCAAACAGATCTTCATTAGACAGTAAGTGAACAAAACTTGCTAAATAATACAGCATCCCACTCAGGGCTGTTCCATTTAAACATACATGGTACCCAGGGAAGACCAGGGTACTCAGATTACAGAGTTTAGATAAAAACAATACAAAATTCTAAATTGCATACACGGGTGACTACTCCACATTAAAAGTGACTTCCCTGGGTCCCAAGTCAATCTAACTATTTCATGAAGTCCTCAATCTAGCTAATTTAATGAAGTAAGTACACACTCTATAGCCAGTTCTTTCTGCAGTGCCAAATGATTACCTTCAGATCCAACAATATTTTCACTATGTCTAAATCTGGTGCTCCAATCTGTCAGAAATCATTTTTTTATTACTATTTCACTTTTTGTTTTCTGTGAAAATAGCACATTATACAATACATGTATGACCCTTCAAAATGAAAGGAAAGGAAGGCACATTTACTCTTATATACCTTGTAAGAGAAATTGCATCAATGTTCCTATACAATTTAATTATTTGACATTAATGCTATGTCCTATTACATGGACAATGTTGAAAACTAGTATTAACAATAATCTGAGACTATGGCAACAGGATTATGAAGTCAATGCTTACTGAGAATTTTCAAAATGATCCTCTTAGTAACACAACCAGTTACACACAAACAAAATTGGTCAATTGATGCTCTACTGGGCAAAAACGAACTTGCAGGAATCTAAGACTGCCAAGTAGTGAAATCAACTCAGATATTTTTGAGAAGATCCAACATACTAAATTTGGTAACAAACTACTTTCTAACATTCTGAGTTAAATTGTTCAAAGATAGAAGCAGAACAAAATTTCTTTATAATGGCCACTGACTTTAAACACAATATAATAAATAGAAGATCACAGAAGATAAGACAATATTGCTTAAATCTACATGTATTATTTCTTGGAAAGCAATGAAGCTAATGAAGTGATACAATTCAAAGTATTCTTCAGATTTAATAATATAAAATTCATACAAGTTTGTTTTATCAATCTTACAAGCCAGTACCACTAAAACCCATGTCAAAATCAGTATCTGAGCATTATCAAATTGTTCACTGCAATGCAATTAAATACAAATTCTGGTCATAGTGTGTTTGTACATGAACAAGCCATAAGTTCAGTAAATTACAAAAATGCAAGCAATGACCTCTGACCTGACCCCCTCTGTTGGCCTAAGTTGTTAAAGTGTCTGCTTTAGATGAGGGAGGTCGCAGGTTTGTACCCCAGCCAAGTCATAACAAAGATGTATAAAAATGGTATTAGCAGCTGCCTCACTTGGTGCTCAGCATTAAGAGGTCAGTGTTAGGACTGATCAGCCTGTTGTCAGGGTAATATGACTGGGTGGGACATGATGCTACATGATGCTACATGTCTGTGGCATGATGCCCCAGTGCAAGACATCACAATAAACTGTCACACTGCAGACATTGTAGTGATATGACTCAAATTGTTAAAGCTACATTAAAAATCCAAATCACACACATCACACACCTTGACTTGACCCCAAAGTCAATTAGGTCTGATGTTCAAAACTCCTTGACAAAAGTACAGATGGGCTGATGGTCAGAAATAATTTAAATACTGCAACAATTGCTTAATGAAAATCCTGCATCAAAAGTAACATTCATGCAAAAGGTTCATTGGTAACACAATATTTTCAAGATGGCTATAATGCCATGTTCGATGCCAGTGCTACAGTGTTTTAGTGGAAATCCAATATTGATATGACCATCCATTCAAGAGAAGAAGCCACACAAAATTTTCAGGATGAGCCTCAATGCAGCTATTTTGGTGATTGTATCAGCATCATTTTAAAGCCAGAACAACTAATCATTAGCTTATTGCAAGCAGGTACTCTTTAAAAAAATTCAGCAAGACCATTCATCATGGAGAAATAGCTTTTACAAGATACAATGAATCCCCGCTAAAGCAATGCTATCATTAAAACACTAATTCAGATTTAACATGGCTGTAGCATGGTTCCTGACATTTTATAATAATTTCACCAATTTGCTGACTTAACTCAAAGCTTTTGTGTCAAAATAAACAAGTTTGTTTTAATAATTTGGCAAGATGTATTTGTATTTTAGTAGAAAAAAGTCTTATCACTGCAACTTTCTTGATAAAAATAAAAAGTTTCTAATTGTGAATGTTCATTTAAATTGTGTCCATAGTCAATCAGTGCATTTGATCTACACTTACTTTTTAAAGATATCAGCTATATAAAATCTGATAATTGTTAATATAATTATTGAACAATCAACAATAAGGCCATTAAGTTGTCTCTGTGTTTGTCTTTAAAGCATCCTGTGTATGATCAATGCTTCATCCAGGGTAAACAACAACCTAAAGATGTTTGTTCATTCAACCAGTATACACATCCAAGCACCCAACAATGCAGTGGTCCAAAAACAGTTTCTCACCTGCATTTATAAATCTGTTAATTTACCCACCTAATTAGGTAATTGCTAGTACTATATGTTAGTCTTGCAGTATAAGATTGTTCAAATTATTGGACACTGCCTTATGAAAACATAAACTTCAAACCACGACGATATGACTATCCATTAAAGAGCAATTGCAACATGATTTTCAAGCTGGCCAACATGGTGTCCATGCTGAAGTTAGAATGGCAATATTTTCTTTTAGAAAACCTCATTTTGATATGACAATCTATTCAAAAGGAGTAGTGACATGATTTTCAAGATGGCCACAATGGCAGCTATACTGGCACCATTTAGGGCCTACCAGACATCATAAGATGCTTTTTAGAATAATAATGACAAGATTTTCAAGATGGCATTATTACATGTCTGAGGAGTATCATTTTCATTTGGGGCCATGGATTGGATGTGTCTACAAAGTTTATAATTCCAATGAATAATTTAAATACAAAAGAAAGGAAATCAAAATTCTACCCTCAATCACAGACAATGGTCAAGCACACAATATAAGTTTAATACAGATAACAGTGGAAACTAGAGAAGAAGGTCTAGCACATGAAACGGGAAAAAGGCATCAGCTTTCTTAAGGACAAGAAATCTCTGGAAGCTGCAGCTCCAATGAACAGTTGGTTAATCCTGTGTCAGTGCAGTTAAAGTAGAAAAGAAACCTTCCACAAATGATGCTGGTACACAGAAAGACATTATATGACTACATTCAAACCAAAGTTACAGAATGGTAACAAGATCAACTAATCAGATGAAATTTTTTTTCAGTAATATGCATGGTTCTTACACATTAACTGAACCCATCCAAGATCCTGACGACATAAGCTTATATTTCCAGTCTGACTCAAATCCAATAAGAAATCTGGCTTCAAAAGAGGTAACAAACTCAGCCAAACAGATGCAAGATCACCTCACTGATATGCATGAATCTCAAACATTAGTGAAGTTGCCAGAGATCTTGATAAAAAATGGATCAGAAATATGACCTCCAGAGAGGTAACAAGCTCAGTCAATCGGATGCTGGATCACGTCATTAGTATCCATGGATCTTGCCTGTTACTGAATTTGTCTAAGATCTAACTGATAGAAGCAAATTATTCCAAAATGTGATCAAAATCAGATCTGAAATGCATCCTCTAAGTGGTAACAAGTTCAGCCAATCAGATGCAAAAACACCAAATTAAACATACATGGCTTTTACTCATTATCAAAATCATCTGAAATCTTAATAATACAAATATATATTTCAAGTATGATCAAAATCAGATCAGAAATACAGCATCATTAATATGCATGGATCTCGTCAGACTTATCCAAGATTTTGATGATATAAACCCATATACCAAGTCTGATGATTTACACCCATGTGCCATGTATGATTAAAATCAGATCAGAAATGTAGACTCCCAAGTAGTTACAAGCAGTTTGTTGATGGATTGAACACAGGACTGGATAGGTACAAAAACATGTTACTGCTATGCTATCGAAGCTTATTCAGGGTATTATTTAGTACAGAAATACTTTCTTACCTGTAAATACTCCTCCTATTATTGCACACACACCAGTGAGAAAATGCATAAATGACCTGAAAAAAATAAAGCTCTCTGAGATTCATAAAAAAAAAACAAAATTACTTGTACTGACTGATCTTATAAAATGAAATATATTTTGAAATTAAAGATATGCCAATTTGACAATCAAATATCCATTTCTTTTAAATTTTACTCATCTACTACATTCTGAATTTCTCCCATGTTCAATTCTTAGAATACATAAAAATGCATTAAATATTCAAAACTACTCGAAAGGACAAACCAAATTAACTAATAACAAGTTCGGGAACTTTAATTTTCTCAATTTTTAATGTACAATTAGGTACATGATTCAGAATTACAATCAATCTCTATAATAAAATCAAGACCTCATTCCAATCACCTTTCTTGAAGAAATAGCAGAAAGGGACCTTCAGTTGTGTGTGAATGGGATGCAGAATGCTGGTAACTGTCCTGCTACAGTGGACACATATCTTGAGACATTTCAAATTTCAACAAATGTACCATGAATGGGATATTATTTGCACACAATGTGTTTAATCATCTGATTGTAGAGATTAGGATAAATTGGTTGAACCTGGAGATTACTGACCAATTGTTCTCAATGACCTGTACTTCTGATCAAGGCATGTTGATCAAGGCATGTCGACTAAAGTTACTGTACAGAAACCATTATTTTCTTAGTAGACTTACCATCTAGACCCAACAATCTATAGGCCAATTTATTACATAATGTGCAAGTCATCCACAAAGTATAGTCAAGGAACTTAATCTACCCTAAAAGTTTTCTGCAAAACAACATTTTTTTTCTTTAAGTCACAATGACATTGACTTTTGACCCCAAATTCAATAGGCTTCTTCCTAACCCAAATCTTAGCTGTTTCTCTTCTCTCTATCTTTTTCTACATGGAACTGGTTGTGAATCAACTTCAATTTCTTGACTGGGGGTGAGGGGGGTAAATATAGCTGGGTAAAAAATGTGGGTCCCATATCTAGGGTTTAACGAATATTCACCTGCTGGTGTGAAGACTTTTTTGTGAAATAATGTCTTATCTAGTGATGGGAATCGGTCAGAATTTCATAATTGATATTCAGTTACACTTAACTAAATGATAATCAAGTATAATTGGTTACTAAAAGCAAATTTTAATTTTTGTTTGTTATACAGTTATATCTTTGCTCAAGAGTTCAAAATGTTAATAAATGTACAGGAGTAATCTCTTTTAATGACATGTATCATTTAACCTTATAAAAGTGTTACATTTTTTTTTATTGTGTTGTGTTATTTTTGTTCTACAGCTTTGTTAAATAAAAGAAACTTTTTATGGCTGATGTCTTATATAACTGAAACACTGCTGCAATCCCCCAAAATCCTTTCATTCATATTCGATATGTCTAAAATTAAAAGTATGGAAGGACATGGTTTTCTTGTTATCTTTATTTACAAATACTACAAAGGATTTTACATTTAAACTGAAACAAATCATGAAAATGTGTTTTAAATTTATTAACTCAACAATTTAACAGCTTAATCATGTAATCCTAAATATGAAAGTTTGCACCTACAGAATATGGTATGGTTCTATATTTGTAAGTTGTGAAGGGAATAAATAATTTAGATCAACTTTAGTGGATTGGAAGCACTATTTAGCTTACCATTTACAGTTTTTTTTTACTAATCTTTGTGTTTTGAATGCAAGTAAAAACAAGTAGTCTCCCTTTACACACAATCAATCATGGAGTTTCACAATTGATTATCTTATTGGTTTGCTCAACCAACTGATGATCAATTATAATCGATAATCGGAACAACACTAGTCATATCTGATTAAGTACAGTGAAGCCTCTACCATAACATGCTTCAACACATCATGAATTTGAATATAACACAGGTATGACATGGTCCACACATTATACAATCTCTTTACTAACGACTCCAAACTGATTTTTGAATTAAGCAATATCTTACTACCTAAGTAAATGTAGTTAGATTTCCTGATCTGGTGATTAATTTTGTATTCCTGAAGAAAAAGGTTCTTGTCTTTAAATAACTAAAGATTTTTAAAAGTTTTTACTTGTGAATCTTCATTGCATATAGATCAATAGTCCATCACTGTACTTAGTTGTTAGCTCTTTAATAAGTCCCTGATAATTGTTCATCTAATTTGTCATCAAAACTAATGCTAACAATTATTCATGCTTGTCTTCAAAGCACTATGAAAATTGCTGTTCAATCCATTGTGAACAATACACCACCTACTCAATTAACAAGCATACATACCCATGCATTCTGCAATGCCACTGGTGAAAAAATCATCAACCATCAGCAAACAATCATGAAAAGAAAGTGGAGTTCACACACATGTGACTGACTGCATTGTCAGTATTTCTTCTTGCGATCAAATCACTTGCTGTTGAAATCAATCAGTTCCTTGGTCAACAATAAATTATATCTCAATGTCTTTTCGACTGCCCCTTTCTGAATAGCCAAAATGATACATATGCAATAATTGTACCAACACCCATTATTTTTCATCTTTGGTGCAAATTCCCTACATGGAACCCATAAGGCACATCAAAAAGACCCATGAAACTAAGAAGATATTTACAGCAGGCTTTCAACCAACAAAATCATACATGAATGAAGCTTAATGACCAGTGAGAGCTCTTTACCAATGAAGCATAAGATCAATTTTATTGGCTGTCAGAAATGTCTTACTGATTCTGAGTTGCCTGGGCACCAATCAAGAGCACATGCTAGGTGATCATTGATATAAAATGTAAAGAGGAAAAGAGGAAATCTTCAACAAAAACACTGCTGAATTTATTTACAAAATAACGTATTGCAATAATAAAATGTATTCTCAAATGTCCAAAATAAATTCAAGGGAATATGGTTACTAGTGCATGAGGAATTAAAATCCCAGTATGGATGGTTTGCCGTGGGGGAGCTGAATGATGATGAGTCATGTCATGGATTTACTGACAGCTTCAATAAACATGTCACTTATTCAGAATTATATTGTTAATCAGTCATTGTAAAGTCAGACTACAGCAAGCCTTTTGTATTTCTGTCAACTGTTCAGGACATGGTTATTTTAGTGGATAATACAATTGTTGCAAGCCTTGCTACAGTCGACTCAACAACACCCGATTCAAATTTAATGCTGGAAAAGTGAATATTGCAGAAATTAATGAATCCATGACATAAGTGACTGTGATAATATGTCTTTGAATTTCTTGAATAAACAAGAATCTAGTAAGGATATCTGTGACCCCTGATTTTTTAATGACTCCACTCTCTAAAATGGGTCACTGGGCTCAACGTTTTCAATTTCTCACTGGGCTCTACTTTTTCAATTTTTGAAATAAAAGCTGTATGAAACAGAATACAATGACACTTTATCGATCCCAACCATCATGTTATAGCAATATTTTACATATTCCACTTGCGAACCCGCTTATAACGCGGGTCAGGCATGGATCCCATTTTTTAAACCAGAAAATGCCAAAAGATTGATCCCTATTTGTTGAACTTGAAGAAAATCGCGATCGAAATTGGTAACGGAAACTTGATATATCACTCGTTTTATCTTCGAAAACGGTAGACAGGACCTGAAAATTTTAATCAACATTATGAAATATCGACTTTTAATAAAAGTCATATAATTTGTTAAATTTTCTTTACACACGACATTCTTAGTAAACAGCAATTAACAATATTCAAGGACATTTCAATCAATGAAAATGTCACTTGCGCCAAGTGGAGGCAGTACTTTAATAAATAAATACCAATTAAATAATTTTTTTATCAATTGAAATTTGTGTTCTAGTTCTTTCTTTTAGTTCCTTTTAAGTGTAATCATCATAAATGCAGAATGTGTCCTCTTGTAATTAAACATAAAATGTGTCAATCTATCGTAACAGCTATGTCCACGAGCATTTTGCTGAGAACCTAATTAAGCGCCCACCGTGTTTTGATATTGGACTATCAGAAGCATTTGTTGTATTTTTGCACTAAATAAAAAGCGGGCCTCCATTTCTATTATCACGTTAATTACGTCTTTTGAATCAAATAAAGCAGGTGGAATAAAAAAAAAAGTCAAATGGCATACAAAGCCTACATGCTTAAGAACCAGCGGCACTGGTTGTATGTCGGGTAACTCATTTCAGTTGATTAATCCAACACTGTAATAAATTTTATTGTGTACATATCTAATTAAACTACCTTAAATTAACATACTCAATCATAAATGTGATTAAAGATAGCAAGGCAGCCAAGCGAAATGAATACTTCGTAAAATAAAGAGCTTTGTTTCACAGATACAGACCATTGTGGGAAACACAAGTTTCAGAATTCCTGAATTTACAAGTAGAGATATCCTCAAGGATGATGAGAAGTTTCACTATTACTTTTGCAATGAAATCGCAGCATCAATATTGTACTATTTGAAAAATACAAAAATTGAGTTTCCACATAGATGACTGTCTCACGAAATAAATGTTGCGAGGTTTTGATAAAAAGGAATCTTGTTTGGTAGTGTATCAACAGTTAGTCTGGTTCCCTGCTTCGATGACTCCTAGTTTCGTAAAACACTATTACACATCACTCCGGGAACCAGTTAATCAACAAAACAAAAAGCCGTGATGTAATACACGAATGTTTTTGTGTATCATGTTTGGTTGTTGAAACCAGTTGCAATCATGTTATCGATCTTTCAAATGTTGGACATTCTGAAAATAAATGTGATATATAGATAATAACAAACGACTTCATCAGAAAAAGTGCTTATTGACAATTTTTCTCGACTTGATTATAAAACGATTCAGCCATCAAACAGCCCAGTTCCCCCACCCCACAGTTTTCTGGATGTCTAGTGGGTGTTTTGGAGGTCTCTCGGTAACTCGCACCCTCGCTTATAGTGCGGTCTGTGTTTTTGGACCCCGATGTGAGTGAGTTATCATGGGAGAGGTGTATATATATATATATATATATATATATATACACACACATACATACTCGATCAGATGTCACATCATCACATTATTTCATAGCAGACATCAGCAATAAATTTTTACATATTCCTAATTTCTTGGAACATAACAAAAGAAACATGTTTAAAGTAGGCAACTACTAGTTGATGTTTTTTGTCTTCATTCTAGATACCACTCTCCGTTTTCTTCTCATCACATTTTGCAATGCATTAATGAAGTTGCTGACCACATGTTTTCCTCCAGCTGGCTTACCTTTGTTTTTCTGTATATTTGACCATCATGGGAGATAATTCATACATGAAGAATACACCAGGAAGTCCTGATTCTCCAAATGTTCCAACCACCTTCGAGTGCTTGGTTACAGAAAACTGGTTTGTATAAACAGTCTGAAAAAAAAAATAAAACAATTTAGCTTTAGGCAGTATATACATGTACATTGCTTCATCCCCTTGGGATGCTGATGGATGTCTAGATTTAAGCTGAAGTCCATTTCAGCACAGTCGAATAGGTATACCCTTCATGTTCCAGAAAAAATAAATTCCAAAAGGTCAAAGGTCAACATAATTCAGCAAATTGAGTGTCATAACTAAAATCCTGGACCTTGTGATCTTAGTTGATTTGGATGAGGTAAATTGGTACCATGGTATAAATTACTAAACCTTGCTTTACTTCATCAGTGTTCATAAGTTTAATTTTTTCAAAGTCAAAAACAGGTCAATTTTCAGTCCTTTCTGGCTGTTTGTTTATAACTATTCAAAGTTTTAGTGATGAAATTAACACATTATAGTTTTACATGGTTATGAAAATGGAAAGCAAAGTAATGAGCTTGTAGAATGTGAAAGGGCATGGACAAACCCTACTATCATAATACAGGAGTGGAAGATTCAAACCCTACATCATAATACAGGGGTTGAAGATTCATGTATATCAGCTTGTACAATGTGACAGGGCTTGGACAAACCTTAATATCATAATACAGGGGTGGAAGATTCACGTATATCAGCTTGTACAATGTGACAGGGCTCGGACAAACTCTAATATCATAATACAGGGGTGGAAGATTCAAACGCTACATCATAATACTGGGGTGGAAAATTCATGTATATTAGCATGCACAATGTGGCAGGGCATGGACAAACCCTACATCGTAATACAGGGGTTGAAGATTCATGTATATCAGCTTGTACAATGTGACAGGGCACGGACAAACCCTAATATCATAATACAGGGGTGGAAGGTTCATGTATATCAGCTTGTACGATGTGACACGGCATGGCCAAACCCTACTATCATAATACAGGGGTGAAAGATTCAAGACATACATCATAATACAGGGGTCGAAGATTCATGTATATCAGCTTGTACAATGTGATAGGGTATTGACAAACCCTTCTATGACAATACAGGGGTGGAATATTCATTTATATCAGCTTCTCAGTCTCAATCAATTTAATTTACAATCTTAAATACAAATCTTCTGCTTCCAGAATATATAAAATTGGCTATATTAAAAGAGCAGTGTTCCTGAGATAGCAAAATTTAGTGTCAAAATCATGGGAACACCAGTTTCTGTCAAACTCTTTCTGGTGAGTTCATAATGATCCATTATATTGTCCCTGCACCTTGAGGTACATGGCATGGTCATTTGACAGTGTCCATTCAACTCAGAAAGGTACAGGCAATGACAAATAGCATAAAGTTGATACCTCAACAAAAAATTTTCATCTAATAATCCTGTTGAGCTCTGAAATATGAATCAGAGATCAATACCAATATTTCACTGCTCAACAAAACAATGTGTTAAGTAAGATGAAAACAAGTTTTGTTCACTGGAAAAGGGAAAAATGATACTAACCCGCATTCATATCCAACACTTTATATATATAGCACGTGAAACCACTTTAGTTTGAATAGGAATTGATGTGCATAATTGATTTGTCTCTTCTGCACGCCCTCCAGTGACAAAAATAGAAGCCTTCAATCACATGTTGATTGATGTAATGGTGACTGATGTAATGGTGATGACTACTAACTTTATGATTATCAATGTGATTCATTCAATAATTCTGCTAAATGTCTCAAGATGAAAGGTAGAACTCTTTATATGTATGGTGTCTACACATCAATATTTGTTAGATGCATCATATCAAACTTTCGAAAACCGCTCCGGTGGCCTAGTGGTTAGAGCGTCCGCCTCAGATGCGGGAGGTCGCGGGTTCGAACCCCGGCCGAGTCATACCGAAGACTTTAAAAAATAGTACTAACAGCTGCCTCGCTTGGCGCTCAGCATTAAGAGGTTAGTGTTAGGACTGGTCAGCCTGGTGTCAGGATAATGGGACTGGGTGGGACATCATGCTACATGTCTGCGGCATGATGCCCCAGTGCGGGGCATCACTATAAACTGTCACACTGCAGACATTGTAGCGATATGACTGAAAAATTGTTAAAGCTACGTTAAAAATCTAAATCACACACACACACACACACACACTCTTTTATTATTACCTTTAGCAAGCTTGCAGCTCCCTTTGTTCAGGGAAGTGCTTGATAAGAAATTATGGAGCAATTTAATTGTTCTATTGTCAACACTTTCAGTTATATCACATGTAATCAGAGTAGTTTTCATGGTTCACTAGTTTTTATAATACAGGTAAAACATCGCTCAGTTTATGCTCCAATCTGAATTGTGTACTTTTCATGTGCTTTAAAAAAATAAAAAAAAGAAAAAAGAAAAAAAATTCCTTGGTGTCTGTAAAGTTTTGTACATAATAAAAATTAACACAAATTCTAAAAATATGATATTAGGAAAAATGGAAGGTCTGACTATTCTGGTTATTAACACTGAAGTGGGATGGAAAGGTTTTGATTAACTGTTTTCATTATTGTTGTATAAATTTGTCTTTGACAAGCTCTGGTTATTATTATCTAAAGGAGCTAATTAATTTTCTGGACAGGACCTGCCAAGAACTGAAAGACTAAGAATCAACTAAAGAGTAAATAATCTCTCTTATTTGGTTATAATAATAGTCTTCGTTTTCTATTAGGTCTTCCTAGATGGAACAGTGCCTCCAACATGTTTGTAAATTATAATGTATTCAGTTTTGAGGAAGTAATGAGGAAGTATGTATTCTCAATGATAACAAGACTATCTAATAGTGAGAACTGTATATTGAAATCACTTTGGAACTATGACATTCATTTAAATTCTCATATTATTAGTAGATGGAACAAATTACTCTTTAAATGTGCCACTTAATTTCATTCTTAAAAATGCAGGGCACAGTTAATTGTTGTAGATGTATCTGTACACTTGTACGTATGATATATATGTTCTTTTATGTTTACAATGTTTTACTTTATATCCGTATTTTAATTTAGATGTATGGACTATGTAGTCTGAAATAAACAATTCTTATCTTATCTTATCTTATGGACAAGAGTGAGACCATCATCCTTGAAGTTTCTTTGCATTTACAGTGCCATATAAGTCCAGTCCAACTCCAAACAAGATAGACCCTGGTCTTTTATCACCTAATGTGCCAGCAGATCAGTGTCTATGTTGTTGGTTCTACTGATTACTCCTAACAAACTGCACAGACCAAGATTTGCTGGTGCATTATGCTATGGCTTATCTAGGTCTATGCAGCTGGACTCGACTTACAAGTGAGTATGTACAATAATTAGACGACTGTATGCATGCCAATTTTTGACAAGATAATCCATTAAGCCCTGGCAACTATGCAAGTGTAAGAATCTAGATTAAGGTAATTCTAACTAATCATTATAGGTTACATTGTAATCAACGAGCTTTCATTATTAACTGATGGAAAACCGATGTCAGACTGACATTTAGAATTGTAAACCTGACAGTTGTGAAGTAATAAGCCAATAGCAAGTCCCCCTACTCCAGGGGCATGACCCAGAGCCTGTTTGAAATATATCTGATTTTGTCTCCATGTGTCTTTCAAACCAATATATATTTTATGGTAGGACTGTACAAGCCTACAACCTATGTCCCAGGAACAAATCCCCCACCCCAGGGTAACATCTTGGATCTGTACTAGATATGTATCTAATTCGTTTCCAAATGTCCTTAACACTGATATGTCAATATACTGCCATAGGGTAGGTATCTCAACAGTTTCCAAGTTAATACCAAGAGGCAAGAACCCTACCTCAGGGGGTATGTCACATTGTCTGTAATGGATGTGTGTCTGATTTTATCTCCTCATGCCTTTCAACTTATCTGTGGTTATAAGGTGGTGATCTCAACAATTTCCAATGTGTAACCCATGTACAGCATTCCCCTTCCAGTGGGTCAAAGCCCAAGAGAGTAATCCCCTCCTCAAAAAAAGTTAATATGTTATAGACACAGTCTTAAAGATGACATGTCCACTTTTAGACCTGCAACTGCAATCATTAACATAAAATGTTTTAAAAAATATCCCCACACCATGGTGTCATATCAAAACTGTAAAACCAATCTCCATATCTACAGACCACCCCAATGATATCCAAAATGGTAAGCACATCTTCAAATAATGACTACAAGATGTGTGTGTGTGTGTGTGTGTGTGTGTGTGATTTGGATTTTTAATGTAGATTTAAAAAAATTTCAGTCATATTGCTATGATGTCTGCAATGTGGCAGTTTATAGTGATGTCTAGCATTGGGGAATCATGCCGCATGCATGTCGCATGATGTTCCACCCAGTCCAATTATCCTTACATTAGGCCGATCAGTCCTAACACTAACCTCTTAATGCTGAGCGCCAAGCGAGGCAACTGTTAGTACCATTTTTATAAGTCTTTGGTATGACTCGGCTGGGGTTCGAACCCGTGACTTCCCACACCTGAGGCAGACTCTCTAACCACTAGGCCACTGGAGCGGTTGACTACAACATGTACAAAGTTTCATGACTGTCCGACGAAAATTGTGAAACTAGTTCCTTTCACAAGATTCTGTCACAGTCTACATCAGACTCCAAGTAAAAAAGGACATGAACTCAAATGAAAATGGCAGGCACATCATGATTTATTATCTAGATGACAATATAATCCCTTTCTTAGTTTTATGGCATCCATTGAAATCTGACACTCACTGCATTCACAAAAATTCTGTCACACATCTAGCTACATGTGAAAATGGGCAAAAACTCTTACAAAAACTGTAGGAGCAAAGTGACTTAACAGTATGCAAATACTCGGATGATAAATGTTACAAATATCCAAGGCAATCAACTGAAAAATATTGAGATCAGTAGTGTTCATAAGATTTTCAGTTGCAAGTCAAACATGGCAAATAACTCTTATTAAATCTGAAGTGCTAAGAGTGATGGAAAGGGCGATAGCCATAAGAAATTTTGCTTGCTATAATAGCATGTTTACAGTCGCTAAGTAAAGGTCAAAATCTTTCTTCTTTCAGTTGAATACAGGGAGCGGGGTAGCAACATTTGCAAATTCTGCGGTTGCCAACAACCACAAATGTAAAGACCCAATAAACAAAGATACTACCAGGGAAACTAGAGGACTCCTTGAATATACTAATATAAGTATAAATACTAAGGGAACCTATCATTTTTTGCTAACACCACAAACACTGGTACACATTGTAAAAAAAAAAGAATTACTGATCACATATAAATATTTATATATTTTAAGCACCTATAAAATCCCTGAAAAATAAACACTCTGCCTATCTGAATTATGTTAACTAAATGTTAGTTTTTATTTCATTATTAAAGTCAATTATTTGCATGAAATACAACTAACACCTATAGAACCACAAACCAATCATTTAAGTCTGAAACCCAACCACCAACTGTTTAGAAATATGGCAGGTATGGAACTCACCTGTACATAAAGTGTGACTTACAGAATGCATCTATACATTGGTAAGAATGGAATCTATGTTCAACCACATTTCACAGGTGAGAAATAATGTAATATAAAGGATTAGTAGAATGATTAATAGCATACTTCATATGAATCAGTGAAGGATAGGAAAATTCCAAAAATGGATAAGAATTTTGCCTCTAGAAGAGGAACATTCCACAAAAGGATAAGAATTTTGCACCTGGCTCTAGGAAAGGAACATTCCAAACAAGTGTCAGAATTTTGCACCTGACACTAGCAAAGGAAAATTCCAGACAAGAATAAGAATTTTGCACCTGACTCTAGGATAGGAAAAATCCAAAAAAAAGGGTAAGAATTTTTTGCACCTGAAACTAGGATAAGAAAATTTCAAATAAAGGTTTGAATTTTGCACCTGACACTAGCAATGAAAATTCCAAACAAGGCTAAGAATTGTGCACCTGACTCTGGGATATAAAAAAATTCCCAACAAGGATCAGAATTTTTCAACTGACACTAGGTTCTGCCAATCCCCTGTGTGGAATTTTCCTATCCAACACTGATGCATAATCACCTTCTTATCTAAAAAGCTGAAATTATAAGCAAAATGATGCACTGATGGTGCCAATGAAGGTTCTAATGGATACAGCATCCATTAAACCTTTTAAAAAAGCATATAATTTTTGGCTTACATTTGTTGTAAACAAGAAATAAGGTTAAAACCCAGTTAAGTTAATCACTGAAATGTATGAGACATATAAATAGCAGACACTTCTGATGTCATATAATTAATGATGTCTGTGTCACACCTTGGAATCAATAAGCTAGGAACTGTGTCCACCTGTCTACCAGATCTAAGGGACACAAAACATTTCAAAGGGACAAATAATTTTTCTTGCATTTTGAATCAATGGTACAAATAAACACACCATATAGGCTCATAGAGATCAAGATTTTAGAGTCATGGGGCCAAGAGTCATGTGCTCAACAAGCAACAATGTGATGTAATACAAACCAGTCAGAGTGATGATGTGCCGTCAATGTTGTTGTTGTTGTTTGGGTTAATGCCATTTTTCAGCACAAGCAAGGTTATACATAGCATACATATTTGATGGAGGAAAAACACAAAAACCTGGGTAAGAACCACTGACCCACAGGAAACTATTGGCAGCTTTCTCACATACCCACATTGGCCAAGCTCAAGACTTGAACCCATATGGGTAGAATCGAGATGGCTGTGATCAGTAAAGGCAGGCAGTTTAGACCACTCAGCTACCCAGGGTTCCTGATATGGAAGTCAAAACTCTTAATTTTGATTTCACAGGATGCAAGATAACATTAATATGATCAAAGATAAAGACATGCCCCATTATTGCTCTACACTGAAAAGCATGGTCATACACATGTATGAATGTGAGAAGAACATGGCCATATATATGTAGGAGTGTGAGAAAATCATGGTCATACACATGTATGAATGTGAGACGAACATGGTCATAGAAATGTAAGAACAACATCATCACACATATGTAGCAGTGAGGAAAACATGGTCATACACACATGCAGGAATGTCGGAAGAATGTGGTCATACACATGTAGAAATGTGAGAACATGTCATATGCTCATGAGCATGTGAGGAAAATATGGTCATACACATGTAGAAATGTGAGAAAAACATGGTCACACACATACAGAAATGTGAGAAAAATATACACATGTACGAATGTCAGAAAAAGACAAACTCATGTAAAAATGTGAGAAAAACATGGTCATACATATTTAGAATGTGAGAAAAACATGTTCATACATATACAGGAATGTGAGAAGAGGTCAAATACGTAGAAATGTGTGAAAAACATGATCATACATATGGAGAATGTAGAAATCATGGTCATACTTATACAGGAATGTGAGAAAAACATGGTCATACATAAGTACCAATGTGGAAAAAAACCCAACAAGTTCATATACATGTAGGAGTGAGACAAAAACATAGTCATACATGTGTAGGAATTTGAAGAAAATTATAAAATATCAAAGATGACATACAATATATATGTACTTACTTTTCCACTAGTACTAGTGTATGTTGTAGGAACAATCTTAACAAAATACTGGAACATCATTTGATCTGCAAAGTAAAGATGTAAAATTCATGAGCAATGTTGCAAGAAATATTAAAATGGAAATATATTTACATGTACAATAGAGTGGCCAGGGATTTCCATTTCCTAGCTTGGCTTCTGTACCCAGATACTTTAATGCAACTGGAAGCTGATTAATATTTCAGTCAATATAGTTTCTTTAAACTCCTGTCCAAACAATTTCACAGAATGCCGTCTTGTCTGGTCTATGAATTAAAATCCAATATTCAAGCATAATCACTGAAGCGAGACATGAGTACCATATACTGTACATCATACATAAATTAATATACTCATTACTGGTCTTGTTAAGGTCTGTTCCAGTACAACATAAATGGGACCCAGGGAAGGCACTTTTAATATGGGGTACCCACCCATAGATGCAATTTAGAATTTTCTTATCATTTTAATATGAACTCTGTGAAATCAAGGTACCCTGGCATATATTTAAAAAAAACTGCCTTCCCTGGGTACCATGTATGTTTAAATGGAACAGCCCTAAGGGTCATGAGACCTTGACTATAACATTTAACATCAAAATCAGGTTTCTATGCCTCATCAAGGAAACATACCTGTGAAGTTTGGTGATGTTATATTTAGTAACATTCAAGATATGATGTAAACACTTATTTTTTGGTCAGATTCCTGTGACCCTGTCACCTGACTTCTTGGTATTATGAATGTCAACATATCTATACATTTTAGTGAAAGCATGTGTAGTAGAACTATGGTCATTTTTGCATAAAGCACTTCACTTTCTCAGATCATGGAAGACCATGATCTTCAATTTTCTGACTCCCAAATCAATTGGCTTTCTCATAGTTTAAATCTTATATTGGATCTGAAATGCTTGGTGAAGCCATATGACTTATAACTCACTGCATGTAAACCACATTTCTAAGGTCAGCTAGTGACTTTGATCTTTAATTTTTACCCCATAAATCAATAGGTTTATCCATCACCTACAGAGAACTCCAGTTACAAAGTCCAGATAAGGTATGAAAAGCAGAGCTCGTATTATTGCATGGAAATGAATTTACTCTGGGAAGTCACACTTAACTTCACCTCTGACCTTTTGTCACTCAAATCGGTAAGTTTCTTTGCCTTGTTGGGCAACCCACATTCCTAATTTGGTGAAGTATGTGAAACAGAACTTGAGTTGTCACATAGAAACACAAATCTGTCGATGAAATGTAACAATGGTAACAGTTCTATTTCTGTGCCTTACGTGTATGAAATATATGGTTACTATGACTTTCTGGACATTAGTCTGAAAAAAAAAAAGAACTTGCAAACTTATAACAAGCAAATGCTTATATATATATATGGAGTTGAAGATTAAAAAACACAGCATTATCTTTAAAATATATAATTAAGTCACTGTGACCTGTCCTTTGATACTACTAGAGACAAATGCAGCAATTCATACCAGCTATGTCCTCACACCAGGTTCAGTGTTCATTCTTCAAACATATTTTCAGTATTGTTGAAGTTACTTGCAGAATATACAGAAAACTTGAATTTCTGAGTACAAACACTTTGACTTCTGTACCTATCTTGCTGGCAAAAAAATTCTTTTCAAAGACAAAGGTGTAATATGCATAGACTACACTCATAAATGTACTTATTCAAAATACAAAGTTTTACCAACAATGGATAGGCAATGAAATCACTTGTAAGAAAAAAAAAAAACAATCAAATACCAATGACCTCATCAGTAAGTGCAAATTTCAATAATTAGAGAAACTGTCTTTCACCATGATGATATAAGCTTACTTAACAAATTGGAACATAATCTGATCTAAATAATTGGCACATAATCTGATCAACATTTGGTCTTCAAGAGTAGTAATAAGCTCAGCCAATCTATTACAAGATTACTCCATAAATACACAAAGATCTTGCTCCAATTAAATTTATTGAGCATCTTGATGCTATAAGCATGTTTATCAAGTTTGATTAAAATGCTATCAAAAACGTTAGTCTCAAGAGTTAAAGAAAAATCAACCAGTCTGATGCAAGATCACTTCAGTGATATTCATGGTCTTACTCATAAAAAAAGCTCATCTAAATCTTCATGTAATTAGTCTATTTATCCAAGCTTAATTAAAACTGGGTCTAAAGTTCCTTTTCTCAAATGGTAATCTCAGTCAATCTCGTGCAAGACAACCATGTTATTATTCACAATGCAACAGTCTTGACATGCTCTGATAGTCAGGCACAAGTTCATCTTATTAAAATGCATGGGCCTTTCTGATCCAAGACCATGATATATGGAATACAAGCCATACAAGCCTATACAACTCTACAGCCTGATGAGCTGTAATAATAATAATAATAATAATAACAATAATAATAATAATTTTATTTCATAACAGTAACTCAATTACATATGATAAGTGATCTATTTTAAGGCCCTCTCTGAGATATGTAGAGAGATATACATGTAGTGTGCAATCAATCACTATCGATCTCTCACAAACATGCTCACAAATAAATACACACAATCATACTGACATTCATGTATACTGAAATGACAGCCAGACAAGTTAACTACACATATAAATTGTATACATACCAACAAATGAAACTATTAAAATTCATTACTGAAATTTTGATTCATGCAAAACACATACCAACATATATTTAAGTTCAAAAAGTATATGGAGGAAGTGGATATCTCTTGTGTTATTACTGAAGATTTACATTTCATCCATTGAATATACCTATAGTGAACAGCTAATACAGACTTTTTATTCATAACATTGGGGCTTCAATATAATGGCCTCAAAGTATTGAAAACTAATCTTAAATAATTCTTTTTTGTTTGGAATTCATCAGTTCTTGGCTGTCACTGACCTAAGGTATAGGGTGTTGCTGGTTTGTCTGCCTTTAAAGTATTTCTGAAGTATAGAGGGGAAGCCTTAACTGAAACTTTATACATTATGTTGGCTTTTGTTGGTGAGTTGTTCTTGAATAAGTAGTACATGTATTTTTAAAATATCCATTGTATCTATATCTTTCTAGTTCACCTATCTAGTAATATTTTGCAGGTATCTTTCTTCAATGGAACAATTTAAAAAAAAATAAATAATGTATTTATTTCACCATATTATATTCCAACTGTCACAATGAGGCTGAACGTAGCTCTTTAAATGTGATGTGGCATTGTTTTAGAATAAAATGTTTTGTTTCTCTTAACAGCCAATGATTAGTTTGTTTTATTTATAATGAAACATAACGAGTCAAAACAAATTATTGTCAACAAGAATGCCAAAAATTTTTACCTTGGAAACTTTCAATATTAAATTATTCTGTTATGTGTCTAGGCTTGTACAAAAGTAACAAGAAATGAGTAAAAACAACAAGCTTTGTAAAATTTAACAAATAATTTAATTCCCTAGAAAAACAAGGTAAAAATAAGAAAAAGGACCAACGGTTTATGAATCAAATCCAAAATTAATCCAAGAATTAAAGAATATAAGTCCTATCAATAAAAAGTAAATCACAGTTCGAATCTCGATGAAATTCCAAGATGGAAGGCGATGACGTCTTTGATGGTCTGCTTTGTCCTGGTGTGTCAACAGTTCTTTGTTGAATCACAAAGAATAATATTCCAGTTTGGAATTCTGAATAATTTTCAATAAATGTCTTTGTCCAAGAATTCTGTATGGAGCACTTACATGTATGTTTTCCAGAGAAATGAATTACTAATTCTGAAAAATAAGAACATTCAACTCACTCTGGTCACAACAAAATATCTTTGAGCTTCAAAGGTTTAAAACACAACTGAACTGATTCTTATGATAGCATGAGTTATAAGCCCAACTAAAACGAAAAATATTCCTGGATGGGGGTCAAAAATACATCCCACTGGGAAAACCAAAAGTTTGTAACAATAAACAAATGTTATTTGTCACATACTCCAGGTATGGCCTTGATTTCACTAAATGAATCTTACTCTTAGAATGAATAAAAGAAAAAAAATGGAAAAAAAGTTGTTTACCAAGCCTTACTGATTTCTGAATCAAGGTCAGCAAATAGATATAATGTTTCAACTACTGGTTGTTTATCAGGTCAAACAGAACTGAACTGAATTTCTAAAAATATCAAATCCAGTAGGCAAAGTTATCGTTACAATAACATGTAATGGAATAAAATAAAAATAAAAAAAAATTTAAAACTAACAAACAAATAATTAAATTACATATACATAACAATTCAAGAAAAATATAAAATTGTCTCTTTAATTTCTGTTGTTGTAGCTGTTTTGTAATTAATGAAGCCTTTCTTTTATCTGCATTTACAACCATGCCATTCCACAAATGCCCCCTTTGAAGCCTGTTTAATCCCATCTAAACACAGTTTTTAATTTCATGTTGTTCAGAAAGTTGTTTTTAATTTCAAGTAGTTCAGATAGTAGGATCATCCGCATACATGTAAAATCAATTGTCAACTGTATTTAATGTATGGGCTTACAGCTTTTCTGTGAAGACAATAATTTCTGGAGAAGAATAAAAAGAACTATTGTTTAAAATATAGGGCCAAGCCGGGATTCGAACCCGGGACCTCTCGTACCCGAAACGAGAATCATACCCCTAGACCACTTGGCCGACACATACAACAATCCCGAAATGCAGTATACATCAATGAGAGAATTTATATCCTCTTGCTTTTCTTCATTTTAACTTCCAAGCTTTAATACTTTAATTCTTCCTGGTTCCATTTAATAATTTTCATGGTCTCCTATTTAGTTTTCCTGCGTTACCAACAGATATACGTGTCGATGTAAAATCATGCAACCCAATAAGGCACTTTAAAAATAAACGCATACCTTCCTTTAAGCGCTTTTTAGACAAGGACAAAATCATTGACTGTCTCACCAATGATTACCTTAATCATCTTGTGTCGTTTATAACCATTTGTGTTACCGACAAAATGTCATGCTTTTTAGAGCGACCTTTTTAACTCCATGGCATTGAACGTTACCTATTAATTCAGGCTTTGAAGCAAAGAAACAGAAAACAGGTAAAAGGAAAAGTTAAATTTAACTGGCATACGCGTGTTAGTCACCGTATTCAGGTTTGTGGTAATACAGGATACTCGTTTTAAGCAACCTATGTACATCGTCACGTAGGCTATGAGGAAGATTTTTCACCTGGTTCAGTGCACCCAAAATGACGAACGTTTCTTAAAGACACGAAACAATGAAGAACACGATAAACTGAATGTTACTGGTTCTCCTCTCTTTTTCTACCTTGATAAAACAACTTGACTACAAATATTAATCATTCAACTTATAAAATGAATATTTGACTGTTGGCCAGCACCAATAGTCCTAGTCCTACAATGTAAGATATAGCACATGTTGTTCTTGTTTAAGTGCTATGTCTTACTTCCCAAATAACGGCCTTGCATAGCCTGTTCCGACGTCAGCTGACATCGGAACGAGTAGTCAAAGTTTCAGGAATATTTCACACACTTGGCAGCCTATATCGACACTCTTCCCCTCATGTATGTGTAATTAATATACTTACTGTGCTGTCTTTATCCTGGTGGAATCAAACTATGACACTAGCAAATGGACGCACTTTCATGTTCCGTTGACATACATTTGAATTTGTTGCAATGCAACAGTAGTCGAGGTACGCCGAAGTATGTTTAAGTAGGTTCATGCGTGGGATATGTTTCTTGAATGAAACGAAACATTGCTTACAGTTCTAATAGGCATAATATATTTTTAATTGTTTCGTTAAAGAATAATATTTCAACTTAACCCGATTTCGGCATTCCCAGCTTTCATCGCTTTCCAGCCAACTCAAATGTAGGCCAACGAAACTTTGAAAACAGGTCCATTTCTTTCATGAGAATTTGAATTTATTAGAGAAAAGTCCTCAGTGTAAGTACAGTCTGACAAAAACATTATAACTTTACTTTGTAGAAAAGCATCGTTATTGGTTGCCAGTTGTGTGTGATATACCTGAAAATTTGACTTTCGTCACACTGTTAGTCGACGTCAAAATACACTACAGAGCGCCGTTAGTTAGGCAGTAAGGCCCATCACTCCCTGATGGGTCTTACGTGGTAGGACTACAAATAGTCCTTGCCTTTGGGTCATGAACTGACTGTTGGGGCCACTGTCACAGCTCATGTACCCGCTCTAAGTCACTTTTTGCAGCTCTAGGTATCATTTTGGAGAACTGGATTACACATACCTTTAAAAGGCGTTTATTCACATTATTTTGCACCTTGTCCATCAAAATTACATTTAAGATTATTGTATAAATTCCTTGAAAAATGCTTAATGGCAAATTCAGTGATAACATACTCGACATTTTTAGGCATAGTCAAACAAATGGGGTGATCCTGATTAACCCAGTTTTTGTCACGCACAATGATGTAAAAGGGAACGTGCATGCAGTTGTGAAGAATTTGTGCTACAAAAATAAACAGATGCAACAATGTTATCATTTATAAACAAAGCCTGGGAAAACACCAACAGGAAAAAAAATAACAGCACACAAGTACAATAAATAGGAGACGATTATGTAACTTTATATATTTCTTCTGTATGGTCATGTCATGTCTTTTATTTCAATTCGTACATAATGCCTATTTTTCCCACAAATATATTCCATCATATCAGGGGTCAAGCTAGACTTAAATTTTAGGGAGAAGTGAGCTCTCCTTTTGGTCAGAACAGGGAGAAGTGGGAGCTAAACAGGGAGAAGTTGAAGCTAAACAGGGAGAAGTTGAATCTAAACAAGGAGAAGTGAGACCAAAGCAAGAAACACGATATATATATATATATATATATATATATATATATGGCTGCATTATCTTATTTTAATTATGTGCTCTATTTCTCAGTATGCTTTTAACAGTTTTAAGCAATGCTTTATTTTCAAGTTGAAAAATATGTGTTATATGTTTATTATCAACACATTTTGTATGTGTATAAAAATTATTCATACCCATTCTATTCATACTTGTTGTATATGTGTGTTTGGATTGAGGTAAATGCAGTGTGTTTTGGCCATCTGACTTAAAAAGCACATCAGAAGCTATACACTGTAATTAATTTTAACTGATAGCAGCAACAAGATTAGAATCTTGTAATTGCAAGTTGGTAAAAATGCTTAATCAACTACAACTTAATTATTTTATTTTCTACAAGTTTTTGTGTAAAATTGGACTCAAATAGATTTCTAGCATTCTCTGAAACAACCCCTAATACATGTACATAGGAATAAATGCACAAGTGACTTCAAACCAGTCTTCATCGATTTCCTTGTTCCCGATAAAACATAACTAACTATTCATAGACATCACAATGAAGCACTAAAGTCGATATATGACTAAACTGGACCCTTTTCTTGCTCAACCGAAACATCCAAGAACACGTATTGCACACTGGGAGTGCATCTATTTTTAGAAAGAGGGCTTTTCTTAATATAACTACACACTTTCTTGCTTCGTTACAAAAATTCATTAATAGGACTGCATATTTATGGTTGTATTATTTGTCTACCTACTGGAAATAATGATATGCATTGGCTAAACAGTATTTGCTTCATTACTATATATATTTTTCGTATTTTCATGAAAATTAATTACAGTATGTCAGTAAACAACCTTGACCTTGCAGCATTGTTTCGAATTCCACAACAGAGATTGGCACATGTTTCTGACCTACATTATTAAATATTTAGGCTAAATCTCCTATAACATAATATTTAAACTTTGTTTTCATTATATTATATATTTTTCTGAATCTGTTTGCCCAATTATTTACGAATACAGACAGTTTAATGAAGTGGTATATCATATACGCAGCGATGTCCGCCATTACAAGTTCATTTACACTTTCAAACTGATTTTATACAGAAAATAGGCAAATACGGCCGTTAAAACCCCCATTTATAAAAAAGAAGAAATAAATTAGAAAACGCTCTTCACCGATCATATTTTTTAAAAGCAAATTACTATTTGCATATTGATGTTTAAATTTCGAAACAGAATTTGGTATATTTTCATCATAGCACAGCATGCCAAACTTCATGAAATCAAGCAGTGATATCTTGCTCCGGAAAGGGTTAATGGTCAGTTAGCTATTAAAACTTGCATGTGAATGTGCAAGAATTTCTTTGTCGCCGTAAGCTGATTGGTATAAACACCACGTAATTACATTTTGCCTTGGGTTACAACAGTGCCAGACCTTAAACTGGCAACAGCGAGGGGGCATCTCAAAAGACGTAATCTACAGCCATTTTACGTCCGAAAAATCAGAGGGCGAAGTCGTTTTCGCTTTTCTAACAGAAGAAGGCGAAGTTTACATTTCTCAGGCGACTTTTTCGCCCACTTCGCCTGGTAGTGTGACCCCTGCATATACATAAAAGACAGTAGAAACACAGCTGTCAATTCAGATTTATTTTAGTTAAATTTTACATCATGCTAAATTATCATTTTGAAAAAATGTCATATGTACAAGTTAAGAATAAAACTTGTCATATGTTACTTCTCTATCCTGTTCATAGTGGAACATCCATACAGGAGATGTATGAAAATGTATGTGACTTGTTCACGCAATCATTAATAGTTCAATCTAATATCAACTTTCTTGACCCAGTCTAATGCAAAACTGCCATTGTAAAAGTCCAAATTGATCTATAATTTTCGTCTGGAAATTTTATACAATTACTGCGCAGATCACTCAAAATTCGTGATTGAATTGAATGAACTTGTTATAAGTATATTACAATCAAATTTTAAAACTGATCAGTTTACAAATTTATATTTGGAAAATATGCACGTATAAAAGAATTGCCAATAAGAAGGCTGAATTGTCTGACAGCAGTATCACACAATTCATTTTATTAGTTCTTTTTGAAAAAATTCACTTGGAAATGCAACAGAGCACAAAGATTATCTCAATTTTATATTGGACTTCTCGAATTGGCTTCTCACAAATGGGAATTTTCATGTCAATACTGGGAATATAGATATATTTTTTAAAACTGGTAACATGGCTGAAATTTTGTTCCAAAATGGCTTGAAGAAAATCCCTGAAAGTGGGCAGTCTGTTTTTTCCAATTCTTTACTCACACTAACTACTGAAATGTAAGGTAAATGGTGTGTAAAAGCTCAACTCCTGGACTTGAAAAAAAAAATCCTATATCTGAACAGTACTAATAGACACTAGATCGGTCCCTTACACCAAGTGGTTTGTGTAAAGTTGTCTCGCTGTCTGAACACCTTAAATATTCATCGATCATAGCAGTTTACTGTCCAAAAATAGGTTTTTATGTTCTGTCAAAGTTCATAAATGAAAGACATCTTCACCTCTACTATATAGCCCAAAGTTTGCAGCTCACTAGTGGGTCATATCAAACACGTAAAGTTCTGAATAAAATTATCAATATTTTCATTAACTGCTTGCCAACAGAAAGTAACTTGAGATCCAAGTGGCTCTGATAATGCACAGGTGGGTTGTGAACATGTCAGCTTGTGAATGTAATTTCACACTGAAGCTTGTGGGGAAATAAAATCTTGGCATACACAGTTGCCACATGGTCTACTAATGTTGAAGTCATTTATCTTCTTTCCTACACCATATCTGCAGAATCATTTTCTGTATGAACGGAGCAAGTTGTGTGTAAAACCAGGATTTTCCCTTCACTCTACTCTTAGGGAACAGGCCACAATTCTTAGCCTGGAAACTGTTCATAGCCCACCCTTCAAGTATACTCACTTATAAAACAAGTTAATACATATAGCTGGCATATTTTCCGGGGTCTGCCCTTATTCCACTGGTATAAAGGCCCTGGAATTGTGACATAGAAACCATTGACAAACCCCTCCCAAGAGAACAGAGGTAAGTGTTTAAGGTGTGAGACTCATGACCAGAAGGTTGCAGATCAAATTCCTACCATCAGGTCTGCATGGATCCTCATTAATATGCATAGATCTCACTCATAATATCAACTTGTCTGAGATCTTGATGATACAAGCTGATGTACCTGTAGCAGATCTGGTCAATTTCTGTCCAGAATCTGATCTCTATGGTGTTCACAATTTGAGCCAATCAGATGTAATACCATCTCAATAATAAGAGTAAATGATTAACTCTCCATGCATAACTAAATCATTGTAAGCTTCATTTACCAGGACTTTTATACCAGCTGCAAGTATTGAAAGTTTGATTTTTTTTTTGTTGAAGAAAGCAAGATGCCAGCGCCACTACCTGGGAGTTATGGTGTGCGTCAACCCAGCTGCTTTGACAGGATGAAGTATGGATTTATGGTTGGATTTTGTGTTGGTTTGGCGTCCGGTGCTTTGTTTGGAGGATTTTCAGCCTTGAGGTAACTAACATTATCTTGGTCTCAAAAGAAAACTCTAATAATCACAATTTTGTAAATTCATTTATAAATTAATTTTACTCATGAAAGCTTTTTGAAAATTTGGGAGCTCAGATGTCATATATTTGGAAATCTATGTCTCATTTTTTTTCCCCGATAATAATCATTAAATTGCCATATCACCCATCCACCCCCAAAAATAAATCAAACAATTTGGGTGGTCAGGTGCCATGTATCTGGAAATGTATGCATCATTTTATTTTCAGATGATACCTGTTAAGTAGCCATAGCTCCCTCTCCCCAAAACATATCATGAAAATTAGAGCAAGCAATTTTCCAACTTTGAAGAAACATGAAAATATGACAGTGCAGAAATTGACTCATGAGTTAACAGAGTATGCATCTGAATATGTACTAAATCATGAAATGAACTTTATATTGTGAATTTATTGTCATTCATTAATTACCATTTAACGTGGGTATCACGGCTGTTACATAGCATGAATTTTAAAGATCCAGTGAACAATGATATTTCTCGGATGATGCAACAACTCTGCCCTGCCTGAGGCACTCAGTTAAAATTTAGTCCCCCCAGCCACAATAAATACTTTAATAGTCTTAAAAAGGTTAAGGGATTGGGAAACATGGTGTTGATTCCATAGAAAAAAAATGTTAAGATTATATTCTGCTAAAAAGATGCACTCGTCATGTCATAATCATATTAAATGATGCATCCGTTGAAACCCCAACAGCGCAGGTACCATGTTCTCTGACTGCACTTTTATGTTGGGTTTGGTGCTTTACAGCATATCAACACAAGTTGGTTATTAAGTAGAGAGTCAAACTGAGTAAAGTGCCTTGCCCACAGGCACATCACTGTAGCTGACCCAGGCTGCCAGTGACATGAGCTTATACTTTTTCTAATGATTCAGCTAGTGGGTAAATGATGACAGATGTACCCCAGAATTGCTTCAAGTGTTAAGGATATGTTTATACTGACAAACAGAAGTTTGATCATGAGCATTCAGAAATTAGAAGTTAGTGAATTTTTAATATGATGATGTTTGCATAGATTTACTATGGGAGCTGAATTAGTAGAGCGAGTCCTTTGCTCCAAATGCCTTGGCACTAAATAACCTGCTTGTGTTGCTGTGTTGTAAAGCACCAAAAACAAAACTCCTTCCAAATTTAGGTTTTTTTAAAAAAATCAAGAATATATGTTTCCCTTCTTTAATTTTGGCTTACTAATCTTGTGTAGAGTATAGCTCCAGCTGGCATGTAAACATGAGTGAAACTGATGTAATATTTTATCTTGGAACCAAACTATATTAACCTGGCAAGTTGCACCTGTTAAAGTGCAATGCTTTAAGTGGTGGTTCTGTCACTTACAGGTTTCATAAGCCAACCTGGTGCAGCAGGATTTTTGTATGGGACCATTGTATTTTGTATTACCTCTTGTGATGCAGAATTGCATTCTAGACTGAACCCTGATACCTGACTTGTTATAAGTTATTTCTTTTTTAAAAAAACTTTCTGAGATTCTGTTTGTTTGTGCTGTAAATTATTCAGTGAAAGTATGTCCGAGATTATGTTGATGCTTTAGTGTATGATTGTACCCATTTATGAATATCTGCAGATGAATAGCTCTGAAATGCACTATAAGAAAAACAAACTTTGTATTGTCTGTTTTGACCCCACTACCCATGGTTATGAGGCAAAAGTTTAGTTAGTTGCTCAGGTTAAATCAAACAACTTTACACTAGAATTGTCTACCTTTTGCATGTTACAAAATAATTTCAAATGATTCCTTTACAAATCATACGTTTTGAAGAATTCATTCTGTAGTAAACCAGTATCAGAGATAACGAATAAGACGTTTAAATACTGCCATGACTGCGTGATAAAGGCTACTGCAAGGCTGAAACTTAGCAGCAGTCTACTAACCCGAAGCTCATAAATTTCCACTTGGAATTTTCCAAATTTTAAAGTCAGATAGCTTGTAAATTTTGGTATGTGTCTTGACTTTGTTTAGTGCAAATGAGTAGTAAAGATTCAGCAAAGTTAATAGATTTCTCACTCTACAAGCCCTTCTGCCTGCAAAGAAATTTATGTTAATTTCTCTGTACTGTGGAACAGTATGTATGGTAAAACTAGCAGGGGTGCAAAATTGCTATCTAAGGTTATCAAAGGCATCAATTCTCATGCTTTAGCGGGAAGAAAATACTTTTTTGTAATTGCATTTTGTAGGACTGCTTTCACTTGGGTTGGGGGAGGGAAGTCTTTTATTTTCATAGATTGACCATATGGTCTTTATATTCATGGTTTGTAGTAAACTAAAATTAATGCCAATGGGTATCACATGAAAAATATGGAAATGACAGCAGTCAAAGAAAGGTTCCCCACAATGCCATATAATTAAAATTGGGCATTATTTTAAAATAATCCAATATCAAATAAGGAGGACAAATTTCTATAATGGAATTTTTAGAAAGTCTGTATTCTGATGAAAGCAAAACATTGAAGTTATTTTCACTGGCTTTCTTTCAACCTGCCTTGGCAGAATCTTGACATAGCGATTTGATAGGTGTGTGCATATTCATCTGTATATCGATCCATTTATGCATCCACACCATATAATATCCCTTAATGTTCAAGGTTTTTACTTTCCTATTGTTTCAGTACCATTTTCTTCCACTCTGCTAAGATTTGGAACATGGATTTTTTTTTTCAAAGTACATAAAATGCCCCTATTATTGACGTTCAGTCATGGTCAGCTTGTAGTGGTGGTTTTACCAGCCTAAGTTTGAAGTTGTTGCAGTTTGAAATTTGAAACACAGCGTGCATATTCCAAAATTCTGGCTTGTCATTAACATGTGCTTTGAAAATCATTAAGGCGGATAAGAAAACACTAGTCAGATAGAACAATGGTCAGGAGACACTTTTTCATGGGGTCCATTAAAATTAATTGGACAGTTCAACACAAAACACTTGAAATGATCTAGGTAGTAAGAGTCCTTCTATCCAGGACTCCTAGTTTCTTGTTTGCAGTTTTCTTTTTACTTAACTAAGTTTCTTTTGTGAATCATTGTCCCTGGACTTTAATTGTAAAAAATCCTGCTGTAGACTCCGATGCTTAAAACAACCTGGATTTCCCCATTTTTTATACAGTCTTTATGTGATGGGCTGATAAGGAGGAAGGAACTGATAAATATAATTTGTCTTTTGCAGGTATGGCTTGAGAGGTAGGGAGTTAATACAGACTGTTGGTAAAACAATGATACAAGGTGGAGGTACATTCGGAACATTCATGGCCATTGGAACTGGAATTAGGTGTTAATACAAGGACATTTACTTGGAATTCAGATTACATCAGTCATTTAGAGCATTTTTACCTCAGGTGAAATATAACTGTTCTTCGTAGGAAATTCACCTGCAGATTTGGTTTCAGTGAACTAGATCAGGGAGGACACAGTTGTTTATGAGAACAGATTCAATATTCAATTCTGGACAAGTTTTCAAAAAGGTTTCCAATAACTCAAAGATAACTTATATTGGAGCAATGTAATATCATATTTGCATTGTATAATGCACCCACCAATCAGGATCTAAGCTGCTTGCTTGAAAGAATCATTAGCTGAGTTGAAATCACCACTGATGACATATGGTTGTTTCCCCATGAGTGCAGTCATCGACATGTTGAAGATCATTATGTTTATGACATTATGAACATCTGTGATGTTTCTCTAGGTTTTAGTAATGAAATGATAAAGTATGCCCATCTTAAAACAAATTCTTTGTAGTAAAATGGACTTCTTATGCTCTTTCTAATGGCCTAAAAAATGCAGAAAATAATCTGCATTTCTAAAGCCATAACCGTTCCATTTTTTCCCAACACTGTTTCTAAGTGAGAAATGAGAGAATAATAATCCATTGTATGTGTTGGTGTAGAATAGGGAAATCCCATCCTGGATCATAATCTGTGGGCCTGAACTTGGCAAAGCTTTGTTTCTGCCTACTAATTCAGACACTTGGTTTGGAATTTTTGTGTCTCACATCAGTGAAGTAATGGGCTCTGCAACTCTCAGCACATTATGGAATACAAAATATTAATCTACACTGTTCACAGTTGGTATGCATTATACATGAGCAAATGTCATATTAATTTATTATTAGAGTACTAAGGTAAGTATTATTCAAAATGAATTTTCAACAACACAATAGACTCCTCAGTTAATCAGTATAACCCATTATTAACAAATCCCCTTTCCGACCCTCAAAAAGTGAAAAATGAAGAAGGGTACAAGTTTTACAACCCAAAATAAATATACATCCAGATCTGTGCTAAATTGGTTCATCCAGTTGCTAATAAATGATTTCAATCTTGCCTTTTATCTAGATGATGATAGATACTCATATAATGATTTTTTTTTAAGCAATTCAGGTGTTCTATTATACTTTGCTCAATAAAGCAAAATTATCTTCCTTGTTTTCTTCAGATTTCACTGTATCATTATCAAAGAGCATAGAAAGGGTTTTCATAATAATGTGTACAATATTATTTGCCATTTTACATCCAGCTTTCTATTATTTAGCTTCAGGTGATTGCATAAATAATGTGAAATAAATTAAATACAACTTTTCTGTGGCCGAAAATTACCCAAGTTTTAATTGCCTTTTGTGTAAAAGTGTGTGTAAATAAAAAAATTTGAGACACTTTATTTGTGAAACAAAGCAAAAAAAAATTAATGAAGAGTTGCCTGTTCAAATATTACAGATGGAAAATCACTCAGCCATTTCCATCAGGTTGTGAAATAACCTCACTGGTAGTTACGGGAATACATGTAAGTTTGATGTGTTTCATGATTAGCCTCAGGTAGAGTTCACCACGTTATAACAGCAAAGGCAGAGATTGTTCCAATGGTGACTTTTGTCCCCTTCCACCACCATATTGTTCCATGTGAACAAAAGTAGTTCAAAATATAGTTTTCAATGGCGCAAATAACATCCAAAGTTATTTTGGATATTGATGTAAACGGTTGAGGGATGTTCTGATTGAAAACAAAATTTATCAACTGAATTACTTCCCTGGATTTAGACTGGGTTTTGTGTTGTGCACAACATTCTAGGGCAAGGCGGACAATAACTCTTTTGGTGGTAAAAAAAAAACTGACAAGAGGCAATATTTTGCTTTGTTAAAAATTTCTTGAAGACAGAATGTCCAACCAGAAAGTATCTTAAAAGCATTTCAAGCACTACTCATTCTCAACCTAATTGCAGGCATCTTTAACATGATCACATCATGACTAAGCCAACTAAACTATTACAAAGGATTTAGAAATAAGTTTTGGCAACAACCTCTGGGTCACGTATACTTCGAGATGATGTTAGGGAAAATAGAGAGTGTGACAGTGAGAGAGATAAATGAAGAACACTGAGAAGTAATTACCTCCTTTTATATGGTACAGTAAATATTAAAATTTAAAGAAAATGTCTCTTCTGAATTTCTGCTTTATTAACAAAACTACATGCATGTATATATGTATGTATTGTGTATGTGTGTATGTATGTATTAGCATTTAGCGGCACTTCAGTACATTAATGGCTATATGGTGCCAATAAAAGTAAAGTTCTACAAGTGTAAAATATTAACAAAGAAATAAATGCAGTAATTTTCAAGTAAAACAATGTGAATGATTATATGTGACACTGAAAGGAGTTTCCCTAATTTACCATCTCAGTTAATTGGTTAAAAATACAGGCATCTTATATAATAATTTTTTTCTTTGTGATCTCCACGATATAAAATGAGAAAATATATGAAAGTCTTCATGCTTGACAAGCTGAGATTGTGCTAATGCAATTGTAAAGACTTTTTTTTTCATAGATTCATCCAGACAATTTCATCATTTATGTTTTGGGGAGGGTGTTAGCCATTTTCCTTCTTTCAGTCAGTGGGATCCGCACCTACATACTACTGTATTATAAGCTTGTTTGCAAATTATTCTGGCATGCTAAATCGAGGGAGTGCTGTGCACAGACAAACTCTGCATGAAAAATTATATTATATTAAAACAACACTACATATTTATCCTTTCTGAGACCAGATAGTTGACAGATCTATGACCACTCGTTACCTTAATAGTTCTGAGGTAATAAAGGTTTTTTTAATGTCCTTTCTTTTTTTTTCTTTTGTTTGGATATACATAACTCCCTCAAAAACCTTTGCCCGGATAAATGAACCTACTTATAATGTTGGGTAAGGTGTGGATCCTGGTTTTTAACACTAGAAAAATTTGACTCCTATTTATTCAACATGAAGAAAAATAACAATAAAAAATAGCCAATGAAACGATATATCACTAGCATTGTCTTTGAAAATGGTGATTAGTGCCCAAAAAATTTGAAGCACGAATTTCTCAACTTAAAGAAGCTAAATTTTCTTTCCAAACTATATTCTCAGTATATTGTAAATATAATAATGTCAAGTGAAATTTTGTTTTAGTAGTATCTTTTAAATCAGGGGTAAGTGTAATCATCATAAATGCAATGTGCCCTTGATTCATATGTGATATATGTCAATCTAATGTTACAGATATGTCCACAACCACTTCTGTGAGAACCTAATTATGTGCCAACTGTTTGATTCTGACTTGTGGAAATATCTGTTGTATTCTTACACTCAATTAAAAACAGACCTGCTCTTTATTATCATGTTAATTATGTCATTTGTATTAACCAAAATAAATGGGCTGGAATAAAAGAAAAGTTTAAAGGCATGCAAATCCTATCTGCACAAAAGCTAGCAGTCATGGTTGTAGGTCAGGTTAACTCATTTAAACTGATCATCGAGCATTAATATTAGTTATTAATATACTTAAACTACCTTAAATTTGTCTACTCAGATGTGATGAAAGATAGCATGACAAAATGAGCACTTGGTGATTAGGAAGCTTTGTTTCACAGATACTGTTCATTATGAAGAAATAAGTTCCAGAGTTTGTAGTGAACTTAAAATTCCTAAATTGGCACTCTGAGATTTCCTCAAGGATGAAAAGAAGTTTCACTGTCACTTGCAATGAAATCAGAGCATTAATAGTTTTACTAATGATACTTTTAAAAATTGGTTTTCGACACTGACAGTTTATTCATGAAAATGAATGTCCTTTTTTGGAAAAAAAGGAATCTTGTTTTATTGCAAATCAACAACAACAACAAAAAGCAATTACATAATGAACAATGTTTCTGTGTACATATTATGGTTGTTGAAACCTCGTGGAGTAATGCTAAACATTCTTTCAAAGGTTGAGTATCAAGCAAATAAATGTAATTTATACAAAAAAGTCAACAACTTTATTAGAAAAATCTCTTTATTGACAATTACTCCCAACCGAATTGTAAAATGAGTATTCAGTCATTGAACAGCCCCATCACCACCATTCACCACCAAGGATTTTCTCAATGCACAGCAGGGATTGTATCCCCTTCATGACTTTTTTTTGAGGTCCTGCAATAACTTGCACCCTTGTTTACAGTACAGCCTGTTTTTAGACCCCATTGTGTGTGAGTTATCAAGGGAGAGGTGTACATGGCCCATTGCCTTGATATGATTTACAGCAATACCATGGATCCTAACTCCTTAAGGCTTTACATGCACATGCATCCTTATGAACCTTACATGGTGTATGAAAACTAGATCAACGACACTATGTGGATCTGGAAATTAATTCTGCAGCTTGCCTGGACTTAACACCAAGTGAGTTTATAGCATGGCCTCTTACCCAGTGTACATTATTCATCAACATTTTCTATTGGAAATGTCTTCTTAAAAACCAATGGACAAATTTCCATTAACTTGGCAGTCAGGATCTTAGCCCAAAGAGCTTTCAAGTTTGTACAAATGCTGATCTACATTCAAATATAGCTGCTGTTACTAAAATAACCTTTAAATGGCAACAGACATTCTCAACAACAGACCTAATTGAGCCCGAGATTACACACCTGGCTGACATCTTCCTAACAGTCAAACACAATTGAGATAGGGATCAGTAGGATGTTTTCTATAGAACTTTCAACATATCTGTTGACAGCATATGTTATGAACACAACTGTTTCAAGTTTTTTCAAGTTCATTGCACGTCAGCATCATCTGTCCAGTATTGAAAGTCCCCTATACCAAGATGCTTTGTCACCAATCAGATCAAAGTTTGTTCATATTTTTTTTTTTCAAAGTTGTGTACATGTTTTTCTTCTGCTAGTAATGTCCGCCATATTTAATGTTGGAATGGCATCATATTTTAAAATCTGACAGACTTTTAAGATAAGACAATTCCTGTTAAATCGGATCAAATTCTGTAAAGTAGTTATTTACAAGAAGTTATTAATGTTTTTTCTAGTTTTAGTAACAGCAGACAGATTGGAATCCTTTTGTACAAAACTTGAAAACACTCATACCTGACAGATTGGCATCCTTTTGTACAAAACTTGAAAACATTCATACCTGACAGATTGGCATCCTTTTTTACAAAACTTGAAAACACTCATACCTGACAGATTGGCATCCTTTTGTACAAAACTTGAAAACACTCATACCTGACAGATTGGCATCCTTTTGTACAAAACCTGAAAACACTCATACCTGAATGCTTTCTTTTAAATTTGGTAAGCATCTGCTAAGTGGTTTCTGAGCAGAAGTTGTTTAAACTTATTTTCTGTTTTTGACAACTGTGGATATTTTTAATGGAGAATCAGAATCATTTGTAGAAGCTTTAAAGTCTGTTATGTTAGGATGCTTTTTGAAAAGTTTGGTAGAATTCTGTTCTGTAGAAGTCATTTAAATGCTTTTCAATTGTCGATAGTGGTCACTATACTTGATGGCCAATCTGCATCAATGGCACAGTCTGAAAATCCTTCACGCCAAGATGCCTTTTATCAAATAGAGTTAAGTTACGTTGAATGGATTTTAGCTCTCTTGGCCCATAAGGCCATGTTAGCTTATGGTATGGTCCTTTATCCATAAAGAAGTGTCATCCATTCTCCAACTGCTATTTATGTCTTCAAAAGTGGGTTTGATGCCACTCACCTAGGAAGCTGCATCACTTGAAAGCCATCTATGCCAGGATGTTTTGGTCACATTCTATTAAATGGTTTTTTCGGAGATGTTTAAAGGTTTGTTCATTTTTTGTCAAACTGTCCACATTTGATGGTGGATCTGCACCATTTTCATAAATATGACAGACCCTCATACCATGATGCTTTCTGTTAAATGATGTTAAATTCTACTGATCAGATCTTGAGAAGAATTCATTTAAAGTCTTCCTATCTTTACTAATGGCAGCCATATCTTACAGCAGATCAACATAATTTGAACAAATACAAAAGAGCTTTGTGACAGGACACTATCAACATCAAATGTAATCAAATTCTCTGGAGTGTTTTTTTAAAGAAGTGGTTTGAAATTGTTTTCTTTTTCAGTAATAATGGCCATATATGATGATCAGTATCGTTTTAACAAATTTGAATGAGCTAGATGCTAGGATGCTTCCTATCCAATTTTTAAAATATTTTTAGTAACTGCAGCCATATTTTTTATGGACTGGCATGACAGGATGAATTTTAAAGGCCTTCATGCCATGATTCTTTCAAATTTAGTCAAATTCTGTCAAGTGGTTTTTAAATAATTAAATGTTTTACCATTGTAGTGATGGTGACCATATGTCCCAGAAGATCAGCATAATTTGTACAAATTTTAAAGGTCTTCATGCCAGGATGCATTCAACAGAATATGATTATATTCAGTTCAGTGGTTTCTTCAGATTTGTTAGAAAGGTTTTTTGTATTTTTAGTAATGACAGTCATATTTTATGTTGGATTTAATTTTATTTTTAAAAAAACCCATGGGGAATTCCTAAATGGCAAGATGATAAGTACTAAGCTTGGTTGCTGACATACACCAGAGACATAATGCACACAGAACAAAAGAGCCATACAATAAGCTGATACCATGGCCGTCTGGCAAGGTAAACAAAAATCTATAAGACTGATGCTGGCCAATTTGAAATAAATCATCCTGGCATAAGGAGTATTTGATTTTGCATGAATGATTTTGATTGATCAACTATGGTTGTCATTACTGAAAAGAGACAAAAAGACCCAAGCAAACTTGATATAGGTCACCAGGTTTTAGCACTACTGGTTGTAGACCAGAAGAGCTTGTGGGATATCTGTTGTCCGTCCTCCGCTAGCACAAGTTTGATATTGCTACCCTCCCCCCTAAACTACTTTGAAGATTGCCCAGAAACTTTAGAGACACATTCAATTACAATTTATCTGTCATACATGTATTATATAATAACATTACTACATGGTACATGTATGACAGGTAAATTGTAAGCAACAATACCAGCACTTGTGCACATTTCCAACTGTAAAATTTGCGGCACACTACTGTGCGAAAAGCATAATGTACATCTATGTTTGATGGCTGAATGCTAGGCCAAATTTTGGTGTACTCCAATCTGTACTTCACTTTTTGTGGTATACAAATCTTTTTCCTTGGAAGTGAAAACATTTTAACTGCAGTATAGCTTAATTACGAAATGGTATTAATCCAGAAGATGAAACATCAAATGGTGAACGATTAGTCGTGTCAGCAAATGCGTGGAAAACTGTGAACTCAAGCAAATTACAATATATGCTAATCTTTCAATCTCAAAAATTCCAACACTCGAAAAAGCTGTCTTAATTTAGTTTCCCAACCTCTATGTGCTTTTTGCTACCAATGTGCTTCCTCACATTGTCCCTGCCACCATGCCCAATGCTAAAATTTGTGGCACACTGTGTGCAAAAAGCATGATGTATATCAGTATTTGATGGCTAAATGCACGGCCAATTTTTGTTATATTCCAAACTAAACTTCACTTTTTGTGCAATACATTTCTTTTTCCTTTGTGGTGAAGACATTTCAAGATGCAATGCCGAATGGTAATTCAAATCAGTGTTGGCGGCGCATACGTGGAGAAAAAGTCTGGTTAGGCCCCGATTTCTTTCAAAAGCATTTGTAAAACTACTCTTTTATATATATAGATTAAAATATGCTAAAATGCTTGCTATTGGGCCAACTTTAAGGATCGGCTATAGTTCTACTAATATCGCTACTAGCAGTACCGGACCGTTTCGGCAACTGCCGATATTACAACTAGCACTTAATGGGAAAATTTAAAATAGTTGAGAATTAGGGAATTTGTGATTTTTTTTGTGTGCATGTGGCGTGAATTTGTGAATCGCTGTAGAAAGTCACGAAATTCACACCAAAATCGTGAGGGTTGGCAGCTATGTGTCAAACTGGTCTTAAATGGTGCCAAGCTGATATCCGATATGGCCACCGTGGCAGTCATATTGGAAATTATTTATTGCTACTTTTCCTGAATGGATGATCATGTCAACATGAAATTTTCACTAAAAGTTTCTCATAATGTTTAGTTGGTCCTAAACGAAACTGATGCCAATTTGACATCCAATATGGATGCCATAGTGACCCTCTTGAAAATCTTGTTATTGCCATTCCTCCATCATGAATGGTCATATCAACATGGGGTTTAAAGAAAAAGACTTTTTAAGGTATCTTGCTGGTCCATAATAATGGTGCTGATCTTACATTCAATGTGGCCATCAAGGCAGCCATCTTAAAAATGTTATCATAGCTCTCCTTGAACAGAAAGTCAAAGTGATGTGGAGTTTTCACCAACATCTTATGTCCAGTTGGTCCTAGGTGAAAATGGTGCCAATCTGATATCCAATATGACTGTCAAAGTGACCAACCAAGAAAATTATATCATTGTTACTTCTCCTGAATGGAAAGTCATATCTTGAAAATATTATTATCTCCTGTCCAAATGGATGACTATATGAGGTTTTCTCCAATTTACTTCTGATGAAACCTAGTAGGTCCTAATGATAGACAGTTTCCATTACACAAAGATTCACTGGATGAATTTAAACTTTTGACCAATCAGAATACTCTTTACAAGAGTCGTGTGCTAATATATGGAACGAATACTTTACAAGGGTCGTTGCGGAATGGGACTGGACAGACCGTTTTTAAAAAACCAGATCGGAGATGATATAAAAAAACAGACTATATCAAGAAAAATCTGATTCAAGTCGGGAGAAAAGCGGAATTCCGCTTTAAAATGGAGAAAAATCATATCTGTAATGAAAATGGTGCCAATCATATATCCAATATGGCTGCCATGACAGCTGTCTTAAAAATCTTGCTCTCACTACTCCCCCCTGAATGGATGATTATTATGATGGGTTCTTCACCAAGTCCTAAATGAAAATGGTGCCAGTTGTACATCCAGTATGGCTGCCACAATGACTGTCTTAAAAATCCTGTTGTCACTACTCCCTTCTACTAAATCCATAAATCTATTGTAGTATATGCTAAGTTCCCAGAATGAACAAAAATTGTGTTTTTCCTTTTCTTTTCTTCTGCATCTGTACTAAATGTTGAACTGAATTCCATATTTAATGATTTCTGCCAATACATGTACTGATCATGTGACAGGAAGTGAGGAGGATGCCTCTATTTAAATCCCCAACAGCTTAAGTATCTTTGTCTTTCAGAGTGCACTTTAGATACATGTGCTTTACATTAAAGGTCATCCATGTGGTCCACTCAAGACAAAAACAGAAACATCACTCGGACTCTGGGAACTGAACACAATATGTTTTGAGGTCATTATTCTGCTGGACAAAATTAGAAACATCACTCTGGCACTGTGAACTAAACACAGTATATGTTGATGTTCTTTTCCTGCTGAATATATGTGTATCAAGTGAAACAGCAAAGGGCCAAGTTGACATGACACATTTTGTTTTCTTTTAAATTTGTCTATCCTTGGATAACATGTTGCAAAATTGAGCAGATAAAGGATGCTTTCTTGATTGAATTTCTTTGTTGGAAATATCTAAGTCAAAGGCAGACACTTACTTATATTTAAATGGGAGCAGAGGGGGGCATTTAATTGAGCATAATATGGTATGCATTTTAAGGAGAGGCTGGCTAGGAAGCAATCCTTAGTATGAAACAAGCATAAAAATACCAACAACACTAAGTTGGATAAATATTTACCAGAACAGCTCAAAATCTACATAGGGTATTATTTAAAAAAAAGCTTTCAAGGATTTTAATTCCTACCTGGTGCTAGACTAAAATTCTTTGAATTTAAAATGAATGTATAGGGCAATTAATTAGGTAGAAACAGTAAGTACAAGAAGACAGTTTGTATACATGTTGTAAGCAGTCTTGTTGTGAACTTCATTCACAGTTTATGTTACAAGTTAAGTGGCCTATCAGTAGCAAGATCATCTCATTAAGATCTGAAAAAACATACACTCCATTTTGATCAAATCTGGGTCATAGATATGATTTCCAAAAGTGGTAATGGACGAACAACAGATTGATATATGGCCATACCACAAGCTAACAGTTACGAGAGCTAAACATGTTGGAAGGGTTTTATAGATAACATTTTTAAACTGCCTATTCATAACGTGTATAAATGTAAATGGATTTAAAATGTACCGATATAAATGCAACTAAATGCAAGGTTTGTTACGTTTGTAAGATGGTGGGATGTTGGGTATCATATTCACACTCTATTACCTGATTCTGCAATTTCTTCCATGCCATCTAAGGGGTTGACAATCCCAGGATATTCATCGCCAAATGACATGTGTGCAATTCGGTGGGTCAGGTTAAACTGTAAAATAAAATTATCAACATTATTCAGTAATCCCCTGACCTATTAACGCCTATAAATCAAATACAGTACATGTGCTTTTATACGAAGACCGCCAGTACATATTTCTGATACACAAAAGAGACTGTAGGCTGGAAGGTATTCTATTGGTGTACTATTAAAAGCAGCTCAAACAATATCTAATTAGTATACTGCTTCAACAGGAAGCAAAAACAATGATTTCAGCATCTCTGTGACATAAAGTCTGACCAGCATAATTTGAATTTTCCAATAAGGCATTACCAGGAAACCTCTGACATCATCAAGGCTTTATGAGATGTAGCATGGTCCTAACTTTTCTCTGTTAATTAAGCACTACTATTGAAACAAAGAAATGTATGGAAAAAGTAATATTTTTCAAGTGAATATCAACTGAAAAAAGTGTTTTCACTGACAAATCAGCATCAAGGTATCCATGAAAATAATATGCCAGGACTGAATAATTATATTCAAATTTAGACTACCAAACACAAAGTGAGTATAGAATCAAGAAAAACAACACGAAGTGTCAACAGGATATTTTTATTTTAATATAAGCAATCATAAATATACTTTTTTGATATGTAGGCATATTACAGTATAAAAACTGAATGACTGAAATATGGCTGAAATAATGATGAGAACATTCACTAATCATGCAGTAATTGAAAAAGTTACAAAAGTTATATGAGGATATCAGTTTTAATTATGATTGAGTTGAAGGCAAGTAGAATTTTGCTTTAAAGTCTTTTTCCATCCCAGCAATGTGAATTAAATGAAGATGTGTTAAGTCTCTTAGTGATGGAAATAAACACTGAGTGGCTACTAAAAAGAACCCATCAATAAAAAATTTCATACATAAAAAATTATCTACCTTATGGAATTTTCATTTTTATTACAAGGAGTTAAATTCTGCCTGAAACTTTCAGTACCTTTGAATGATGTCAAGTATTTCCTGTACAAAGTTTGATTAAAAGACAGACTATGTGTCTTTGTTCACAAGGATATATGCCAATTTTTAAGAAAAGATCATATTTTTTAATTAAGACTTCAATAATAACTATCAAATTCATAAAGGCATATTTTTTTTAGTGCTGGGAAAAATTTCATTAAACATACCTTCTCACTTCCAAATGCTTGAAGATCATGGACTGAAAAAGCAAGAAAATAATTGAGCTTTTGAGTGTCAAAAGTTTGTATGTGTGTAATTATTGTATATAGTTTGGATCTAAATATAACAACTTAAGAGAAAATTCAAGTGAAACTAGTCTTTTTTATTAATGTGATCTAATTAACTCCTCATATAGTAACACATGTAAAACCATGTCTGTCTTTTATAATCAGTTCAGTATACTTGTCCCTGTGTCCATCATGCTGTGAATCATACATCATCCATCATATTTAACTCTTCATACAGTAGCAAGACTAAAATCATGTCTGTCTTTTATAATCAGTTGAGTCTACTTGGCATGCACCTATGTCCACCTGTGTGAAACATACAATTTTTCCAAAATGCGCATTTTTCCCACGTCTGCATTCCATTTACATTTCAGCTTTCATCTGGTCATTTTTATTTATGGTCCCAGAAATGCATTTAGATTTTGTTTATTACTTCCACTCTTTTGTTTCCTTTCGTTTTTGCTCATTTGAAATTCATTTCCTTAAGTTTGGGTTTCTCTTTCTAAGAAAGTTATATTGTGTTATTGCAAGCATGCTTTCATGAATAGCAAATGCATAAAATGTAAAATGCAAACAGTGAATTTATGACAAATTAAATTATAACAGCAACTGCAATTAGTGTAAAAATGTACTTGTTTACTATCTGCCAGGAAATTTCTTATTTTATTTCAACTGGATAGAAACTGTGCATTTGCAATCCCTGGTTATAATGCCATCACATCAACTGCAGTTGATTTTTATGCCTGTATCAACAAGCACAATGAATCACTAGTCAGGGTGAAAGTTGCCTGTCAATGTAACTGTTTCTGGGTTACTATGCGAAAAGGGACTTGGACTTGAAATCTGTGCCAGATTGAAAATAATCGATTTCAAATCCATTAATAAATTGTTTCATTTCATTTTCCTTTCATTATTTCATATACATTCCATGTTTTGTATTTGCATGCTGTTTTCTTCAAAATGCATTCATCATTTAGCTGGCATTCTTTCTGCGTTCTATTGGTGTTCAGTCTTCATTCCATTGATTCTGCATTCCATTTCAACTGATTCTGCATTCTGTTGGTGTTCATTCTGCATTCCATTTCTATTCATTCTGTATTCTTTCTGCATTCCATTTTCATTTTGCAGGGTTTGCAGTATATATATATATATATATATATATATATATATATGATAATTCTTTATGAGGTATCCACCTTACTGCAGCTGGATGGTTTAAAATTAAATTACTGTACATGCATTGTAACCATTACCAATCTATGCTCCACAACTATAAAACTAGTTGTAATTACATCTACATTACAACCTACATTATGTCAAGTGAGTGATATAGCTCTCCTTTGTTATAACACAGTAGTTGAGGTCTGTAACTGCCAAGTGCACTATACACTGAACCATGTTTTGGTGAGAACAATGTTATGTACTGAACCATAGTACATCAAATACATTATGTACTGAACCATAGTAAAGTAAGAACAATGTTATGTACTGAACTATAGCACAGTGAGCTCATTAGGTATTGAACCATGGTCTATTGAGAACAATGTTATGTACTGAACCATGTTTAGTGAGAGTAACATTTTACTGAACCATTTTATAGCGAAAACAACATTATATACTGAACCATGGTATAGTAAGAACATGATGTACTGAATTATGTTTTAGTGAGAGTAACATTTTATACTGAACCATGGTATAGTGAGAACATTCTGTAAAGAACCATGGCCTGAGAAAAACGTACTGAACCATGGTAATGTGAGAACTTGTACTGAATCATACTGAACCATGGTATTGTGAGAACAATGTTATGTACTGAACCATGGTATGGTGAGAATGTTATGTACTGAACTATGGTATAGTGAGAACTGAGTAAGTACCAAGCTGCAGTATAGCACGAATTATCAAAATCTGTCAAATAATAATGTTCTATCTTATTTTCTTTAAACCTACACTGTCACACATTTAACAGACCATTTCAAATATAATGGTTTAATTTTAGTCTTCTGGTCCATAGTGGTACTGTACTGTGTTATATCCAGAATAGCATAAAAGGGTCCATTTTTTCTCTTTCACTTAACCTTATATAACTTACCATGCACATGATGTTGTTGAAAACTCTTCCCTGGTGCAAAATGAAAATTTCCAGCAACCTGTTGAAACAACACAGATCTAATCATTGACATAACAAAAGATAAGTATGGTGAAGTCTATTAAACATGTAGTTGTATCTTTGATCTGTATTGTATTTTATTTCTAAAAATACAAAAGAGCTAGAATTAATGTGAAATACATCTGTTAAAAACACAATGTAGGTTATTTCTAGGGTACTGATTGATTGATCTCTCAAGCTACCAGTCTATCTATCATACCAAGAGATACTAATACATAAATGATGTTTTGTGTCCTTCTTGGCTTTAACAGCAATTAGAAACACACCAGCTATAATATGCTGAGGAAATGGGAGCTAACTGCTCTTCCCAAGGACACACAATGGTAACTGACCCAGGCTGGCCTAGGTACAATTATGAGTCCAATACTGAACAAACTGAGCTACTGTGACTCCCTAGATATAAAAATCAGGGAAACAAATATGTGCTTTTGACAAATATTTGCTTGCTGCACTAATTTCAACAAAATTTCTTAAGCCAGTGAATTCAGCACTTAATGACAATATCATGCAAAATATTCCTGATACTGGTAAGCTGTTGCTAACATCTCATAGTTATAACAGACCAAATGATGTTAAGTCGACTTGTTACATGTACAAAAACTTGTGCGATCCTTTTTTTTATTCAAATAAATCAATATTTCTGGTACACATTTGTCAAATCAACATTACTTTTTTTCCATAAATAAGGTCCTTTGCAGTTACATGTATTTAAGAAGTGAATTATCATGTATGATGAACATCAATGTTTTGATTACTTTTTCCATTATGATCAATTTCCAAGAATATAGCGACAACACTGTGCCCTTGTTATCATGAAAAAGTCCAACTCACACAAGACACTCACTTTATTGACTTTTATCATTCCATATAACTGACAGCCTTCATTCTGTTGTGCTTTCATCTTTTCACTCCAGCCTTCTCTTTTACATTGCTCAATTGTTTCTGCATTTTTAAATGCCCATCCTTTTTTCATGTATGCTTCCCTCACATCTTCACATGTGTTGCAACATCTGTGGATAAAATTCACATAAATATGTCATAAAACATTTGCAATATGTTCTGTATATACAGAGCATATTTTATCATCATTTGTTACTGCCCACTTTAAACTTTATTTTACTAACAATGAACTCTTCCCAGATGCAAAAATTTTGACAGAAATGTAACAACTATTCAGTTTTTCCCATTGTTTTAATAGTTAGACTTCTATAGTAAGTGAAACTTTTTGCAAACTCTGTCAAAATTTCAAAATTCTTTTTAGATGTTAGAATGTTAATCTCTTCTACAATTTATGCTTAAAAATATACTTCTGGTAAAAGATTAAAGACTTAAAGATTAAAAAGAAATCGTAACTACAGATATTGTGCTGTACATGGATTCTGTAACAGAAGCTAAAACGATTTTTTTCAATATTGTGACATCTATATTTGTAAAGATGATGACAAAAAATTTATTACACATTGATTTTAAGATTTATTAGTAGCTAGTTCTTATCTTCCTTTGACACAATATTTTTATCCTTGATTTCACTGTTGGTATTTATCTACTTTATCTACTTGAATTGCAAATTTGAAATTAATTCATTGCATATAGGTATAAATGTTAAATTCTATCCATGCCACTTCACCTCCTTCACCCTCTACCCATTTCAGTCTTAAGATTTGTTTAATATTGTATTTAAATTTTATGAGTTCTACACAATTTTGCCATTTGAAAAATAAAATAAATTATGTTTAATATCACATGACAAAATGATAAGAATATGTTTTGAAATGAACTTACTTTAATGTGTCAGTCTCTGCTCCATAACAACTCTCACATCTATTTGGATCAAGTTTCTTTTTCAATGTCTACAAATTGAATCAGAATTTTTCTTTAATATAAGAAACAGAAATTGATGTAGCTGCCTTAAAGTGAGTCAAATCATATTATTTCATGATTAATGTGAGAATTATATTCTTTATAGATGAGCTGACATCACATGATATGAAATACATACACAAAATTACATGTTCTGTTGTAAGTGAAAAACAGCAATTTGCTATATAGAGGTACACTTAGGTCACCTGGATGAGCCGTATTCAAAAGTCATATCAAACATGATCTTTCATCGGACTCAAAACAAAACACGAATGTCATTTTGCATTTCTTACATACTCCATCACTGACACTTTATTATTTGTAGCTTTACAGTGTGAATGTAATTCAAAACAAATTGGGATATATGAAAGTTTGATTTGGATTTGGATTTTTTTAAAAGTAGCTTAACAATTTTTTCAGTCGTATCACTACGATGTCTGCAGTGTGGCAGTTTATAGTGATGTCTAGCACTGGGGCATCATGCCGCAGACATGTAGCATGATGTCCCACACAGTCACATTATCCTGACACCACGCCAACCAGTCTTAACACTAACCTCTTAATGCTGAGCACCAAGCGAGGCAGCTGTTAGTACCATTTTTATAAGTCTTTGGTATGACTCGGCCAGGGATTGAACCCGCGACCTCCCGCATCCGAGACAGACTTTCTAACCACTAGGCCACCGGAGCTGTTTTTGAAAGTTTGATATGATGCATCTAAAAAGTATTGATGTGTAGACACCATACATATAAAGAGTTCTAATCTTTTTGTGTGATAGGGAAATATGGTTTGATTTGGGTTTATAGTTTGCATGCCATTTTTGAGCTCATGATAGACTATACCTACTCCACTTTATTTTCAGTAAATATGAGGTTTACTCTTTATCAAAATATTATGTCAACTTCCCCAATAATCAATAACTACATAAAAGTGGAGTAATATCTCTTCTTTGCCCAACTTTGAAATATGGATGCAGTGGTAACACAACCATTTTATATTTCCAAGTTCTTGGCTTGAATGCATCTTCCTGCATTTACCAAAATAAGTGGTCACCCATCTTATATCCATAGGTGCAAAACCCCTTATACAGAAGCCTCGGACAAGTGGTAGGTTGACCTTTTATTAGTGTGCACACATTATGAAGAAAATGTCCAGATTTACTTCAAGATAGCCATTAAGAATTTTTCTGGCCCTGAGATCACTGGTTATATTCCCAACAGTGTTAGCCAAATAACCAATGGTTATTCAATTTTCCAGATGGCTACTAAATTTCCTGAAATAATCTATATGGGATACTTTTTCCTTCTTTATCCATTTTAAGAAAGATTAATGTGCTGTGATCACCAACAAAATTAGATTATTAATGTAATTTTGGCTACTACTTTATTTTTTTGTGAAAACTAAGAGTGGTTTCTTCTAAGCGTCACAGTATATGTCACATACCATACACCACTAACAAGACCATGAGGAGTTCTATTTGCTTAATAATTAATGCAATATAAATAAAATTAATCTGGCCTAATTAAACACTGAGTGGATGACAAGACAAAATATCTGGACCAAAGTGAAGTCAATGAACTCTGGATGTCTTGAATAACAGAAATTTGTCAAAACATTGTACAACAAGAAATTTCTGTCAGGAATTAAACTCATCATTTTTGTAGAATTAAAGAAAAATCTTCTCAGTGTGAACCCACATTAAATTTTGTTAAAACAAGAATGAATACAAGGAAAATGCCAAAATCATTAAGGTTTTGTACCCACATAACTTGAATCATGCATAAAATTAAAAATGCCTCATATCTTAGCAAGGCAACATTATGAATCAGAATTTTATCACTTTTGCAAAAGGCACATCAAAAGTGCAACAAACAAACAGTGGATGAATTCACCTATTTATGGTATTAAACATTCATGATACTACAATATTCTCCACATTTAATACATAATGACTGATTGCTTTAAGATGGGGGTGGGGAGAGAACTTGATCCATCATAGCAGTATCGATTTTAACATCTGAGTAAAAGTGTGAATGACAAACCAAAAAAACTTTGCTATTATTATCTACATAAGTTGCATATCACTTTCATAAACATACAAAACAAATGGATGAAAAAATTAGCTCCCAATATAGTTTTCATTTTCTGGTGGACTAAACTTAAAGAAGCAAAGCTTACCTCAACTATATCTTCTGATTTGTCTCCTAAATCTGTAAAATTAAAACACAAATTGGTATTTTTTTGTTGTATTTTAACAATAATAAATATAATGGCTCAACTACTCAACTGAACACAACAGGTACTGCTAAAAATCTGTAATCATGCCTGGGAAAGGGACATTTTAATTCATCATATTACCCAGTGGAAACTGCACAGGATCTCATATTCTTTGAACAGTCAAACCAAAAAGGGACCAGCTATGAAACTGGTCAAATTCAGTTAACACTTTTTAAGAGATAGTCTAAAATGTTTCCTACTTTCAGTAACCAGGGCCCATATATGGTAGACCAGTATCCTTTGTATAAATTGAAAATGTCTTTATTGCTAGGTTGCTTTTTGTCAAATACTATGGTTCAGTTCTTTCAGCAGTTTTTGAGAAAAGTCATGCATATTTATGAGAAATAAAGATTATCTAGGCAGCCAAATCTGAAGAAAGCACATGGTGGACATTCACCCATAGCCTGTGAATGTGTATGCCAGAATGCTCCCTGCCGTGTTTGGCTGAATTCAGTTCAGTGCTTTTTTGAAGTTGAAAATAGCAACTATTCATGTACAACATAAAATGCAAGAAGCACAAATTATCTTGGAGAATATCATAAGCTTAGTGCCAGGTGAGCTAACTACACATTGCTTTTTATGCTAGAGATTTTGGACAGTTTTCCTCAGTAGAACTGCATAATTCAAGATAAATCAGACCTCATGAGTTAATTGCGGAAAACTTTAACATGACAATCTATAAAACCTGGTAGCTATCATCTTTGTGATAACCATCACACTGAGAACATTATTTGGCTCTTTCTCCTGCTCCAAGATCAAATGTACCAAAATGTAAATTACAGTGAAATTTTCAAATGTTTTTCACCAAACTTTATATTATACATGCTGTTAGCAGGTAAGAGCACAAAGACATGTAACATATATAACAAATTTAAAGTTAGGGCCCTTGGGGAACAACCTCATAGAGAGGATGATGTTGGTAATCATTTTTGGGGGAGAAAGGGGAGAGATGAGTAACATAAAAAATAAAAGTGAAGCAGGTCTCAGGAGGACCACTTGTCCACTCATCTTGACCATGTAAAAATTGGCTGGGCCAAGAAAAACTTTACTATGTATTAATCCCTGCGCCAAGCAAATGCGGAATAGCACCTTGAGAATAATCTGCATGCATTTTCTACCATTAACAAGCACTGATGTTCAACACTGCTTAATCTTTGGCATCTGTCAGTTATCAATAGACTTTGCCTAATCTGCCTATTTGTTGTCACTCGAGAACATGTTGCAATGGAAATGATTCTGTGCTCTTTTTCACACAAGAAACTGATATAATAAAATGGGAAAATATTATGAATATATTATGTTGCAGTTTCACACTTAGGCTTGATTCTTTAATGATGTCTGCATTTGCAGTACACTTTTTAGTAATTTAGGCATCATTTTCATCTGGAGAAAGTTTCCCTTTCAATATGCATCTTTATAAGTCAGACCTTTGTGAAGTTAAGAAAAGGAGATATAAAATTTGTGTGATTTTTCACTTGGTAAAGCAATGCTACAGTTACTGCAGGTAACCTTTATTTTCAAGACTTAATTTTTATTGATACATTGTTATACCACAGGAAAGATAGCAGTAGATATTTCTATAAGCATGTTATTACTCTGCACAAAAAATGTTACCAACTTACATTCAAAATGAGTATTTTTTAGCGTCTCAGCTGATTCCCACCATCCTTTAGACTATGTATGCTTTTGTAATCTATTTATAAAGCAGAAAATGTCAAGACAACAGTAAATTTGGCAAAATCTAGGTGGGGTAATGCCACAGAAATGCTCCAATTTTTCTAGCCAATCAGCAGTCCTCATTTTATGGCACCCATGTGTAGCTCTCCAGAATGGAGATTTGACCAATATGGACCATTTAGAATGAAAGCTGGTGTAATTTGAGATGGTTGGGATTCTTCTTTCAAATGCAAGGATCTGACATTTCTCTTGAGAAAAGTTATTATACAGCCCTACCCACTAATATCGACATCACTTATGTCGACAAGCCGCCTATTTCGACAAAAAAGCAAAGTCCCAGTCCCTTGGTCTACTATTACTATCAAAATTGTCATGCTTATGTCGACGTCGAGATAAAAAAATAAACGTACATGTCGACAGAAGCCCTTGGTCCCAGCTTGAATAAATCCTTTGTTTTCTAATCATTTATGTCGACAAGCTGCCAGTTCCGACCCATACTTTGTTCAACAATTAGTTGATCTTGCCGCCAGGCTTTAATTTTACCGCCTTATCATTTACGTCGACCAGCTGCCAATTCCGACCCAAAATTTGTTCAACAATTAGTTGATCTTGCTGCCAGGCTTTAATTTGCTCACCTAATCATTTATGTCGGCAAGCGGCCAGTTCCAACCTGTACTTTATTCAACAATTAGTTGATCTGCCGCCAGGCTTTAATGTCGCGGTCGGATAAAAAAAACCAGGCTTTTGTTTGGTCCTATAAAGTTGGCCTATCGCCGCGACTTAAATAAAAGCAATCAAATCTGATCTGATTCTTGCATTTTCCAAAGTGATCGGTGATTAAAACAAGTTTATTGTGCTGTGAAAGTTTCCTTTTTAACTTTATTTATATTTACGATGGCTACCAACGGCAGTGTAAATGCAGATTAAATTAAATTCTGGAAACTAAATATCTGGCTGTTAAGGAAGTTGAGGGTGGGGCATCTCGCAAAGATGTTTCTGAAAAATTTTAAATGTATTGAGCTGACATTGTTACAATATTGTATTGTAAGAATCATTTTCTTTTAATACCTGATTAGCATGTGTCAATGTATACAATATTATGCCTTCATTAATCATATCAGCCGCATATCTCTTGTTCGCTTTTATGTACTTTTCATGATGACTTCTGTAACTAAATACAAGTACTGTTTAAACCAACTTGTTGACAGGTTTTCATTTCCCTGTGAATAGCCCCATCCCCTTGATATCCTCAGTAAGATGGGAATTGACTGACCAAAATCTAGGCCAATTTAAGCACATGTACTCCAAGCATGTAAATAACAACTATGCAACCATGTGCTTATGCCGACATTGAATAATCATAGTTAATGTTTTTCATATCAGGATGTGACCGATGCAATATTTTATTGTGGATTTTATTACACAAAGGTAACCAAAATGTAATTTGTCAATATGCAAGTGTATTTGACACTGGTTTTGTCTTCATGTAATCAAAATTTGCATTGTTTGTTTTCTCAAATGCTACTCACTGACGACAGGTCACCCCATACTGACGAATATAGTAACTTGTATCTTTTTTCAGGCCCCCCCCCCCCTTATCTCGACATCCACCTATGTCGACAATATTTCCTCGGGCCCGAGGATGTCGACATAAACGGGTAGGACTGTATAGGTATTTAAATATATGCTGGTGTCTTTACTTTGGTGTGACAATGTAATAATAAATCTACACCATCTCAAAAATACTAGTAACTGGGGCTATGTATAACAATGTCTGACTAGACAAAAACTTAAAATTTTGACATACTCTGTTCCATATCATTCTAACTAATAAAGATGTGTGATATTTCACTGATAAAGAAAATGATGACATCTAGATTACTGAAAGGTTACACTGTATATACAAATACCATTGAAAAATCATTGGATAACGTATGCAACTGCAATTTCTAGAGTTACAGAGCTTGTCTCTTATTATATGTTTATCTTAGGATCCATGCATTAGAACATAATGTTTTCTTGGTTTTGACCCATTTTAGAATCAAGTTTGCAACAGGCACACGTGTCCCTTCAACAAAAATGTAAGCAATGTGTTGGTTAGGTGTAGTGTGCCTAGTATAATGAGAACAAGGACAAGTAATTCTTGTAACACACTTGTCCCATTGCAGAATGCTTGTGACATTTTTTCCTGAGCCTTGGTGTAGTATTTCCATGCAGGGCTTTACAAATTTGAAAAAAGTCAGCTTTTCAGGTAAGATTACTGGAAAACTGAATTTGCTCTTGCAAATTTTGAACTTGTCCCAATATATACAACATAGTATCACAACTCAAGTTAAAACATTGTCAAATAAGTATTGGACGTTTTAAGGAAATTATGTTATATTAATTTTACACATACAGAACTTTTTTTTTAGTCTTTGCATATTAAAACCATATGCCAATAAGTTGAGTTTCAAACAAGATATATGTAAATAAAACATAATATAGCTGAAGGGAAAAGTATATGTCACAATGCATAAATAGTACAAAAAAAAGAAACAGACACACACACATACATGTACATATATCAGTAGATATATAAGGGTTTTGGAAATAGCTATATATGGAGAGAGAGAGAGAGAGAGAGAGAGAGAGAGAGAGAGAGAGAGAGAGAGTAAAAATGTTTTTCTATGAACTAAAAAATTGCAGAAAAATTTTTTCCTTGAAAAAAGTTTGTTAGATTTGTTTGTAGAAACTTCAAGTTTCCATTTTTTGCTTAGATAAGCTACCAGAATTTTCTCTTCAACAACATCAACAATAATGAAAGCAAGCATTTTGGTTATGGTTTATTTGTATTCACACATGAATGATTTGTGGGTACTTTTATCCATTTAATTAACAATTATCACTGTCACCCTGAAATTGGTGACAAAACAATCTCTGATAAAAAAGATCCAGAGAATACTTATTATTATCCATTTTATTACTTGCCAAACAAAGTATATTTAACAGTCTAATTAGCATATAAACAACAATGATCAACACTGCTTAGGAGAACCTAATTTTTGTTACATTAATCATGCTTTGATGGAAATCCAAGCGGTTAATCATTATTGACAAGTCTTATATTTCCCAACATATGTGTCAAAGAAATCTCTTAAGTTATATTGTAAACAATTATTACATAATCTGCTAATCACCTAGTCACCTTGAAATCAGTTACATGTATCAAAGCAATATCTGACAAACTGTTTTTAGTTTGCAAGCTTAGCACACACTGGAGTTCATGAAATACCTGTTGCTAGCTTAGGACTTTAAAGACACAAATCTCAAATAAATACAAATATTTTGATAAAAATGTAACTTATAAGTTAAAATCTAAATATATTATTTCCTATTTGTCAAAACTTGTTTCAAACACTAAATATTCACATTATCATGTCTGCATGAAAAAATGCAAGACTCATCTTGACCACAAATGGAAATGATATAGTCTGAAAACAGGGACTGACAGAAAAAGACACTGCAGACAGCTGAAGAAGAATGTGGTACAAAAAAATTCTTAAATGGAGGTGCTGATAAACATACTGTAGTGAGATCACAGAGTATAAAGCCTACAAAATAAAACATTACAAACTGAATAAAATACCCTCTCTCTCTCTCTCTCTCTCTCTCTCTCTCAAAATTTTGGCTTTGCCTATGGGCACGTACCTTGCAAACTTAAGCTTGCCTGAGCTGAACACAGCTTGTTCTGGGCATCAGACGAGTTGATTTGCAAAGCCCTGCCACTGCAAACCATTGAAGCAGCACTAGTTAAAAATGGATTTATAAAACAAACCTTCCTTTTCTGGTTCATCTGATTTTTTCTCTCCTGTCAGTGTCAGTCGCTGTTTGAAGAGTGAATGATCAACATCTATTTGCTGTTCTCCAGACACATCCATTGCATCAATACTTAAAACTGAAATGAGTTGGTTTATAATTAAGAGGCTTTTAAGTGACAAAATATAATCCACATTTCTCAACCAGAGCTGACATTGCCATTCTCTACCTCTAAACTTTTGCCTTTTTTCCCCAATGAATCACCTGTTGTCTTTATACAATCTGATCTCAATAATTCAAACTCTGTAAATCCAAAACTACTTTAGTACTGTACTATACAAGCTCTTTGTTATACAACTGCTCTTCAGATTAACAGAACTGGTCATTCATCCCATTTAAATCACTATATTTAGTTATATCATAGCTACTGATTTTGCTTCACTTAATCTTAGACCTAGACTAACAAAACTTAATAATAGAATGATTTCATGCATCCCATGCTCTATTTTTATGGTTTTGTATACAGATATAACTTACGATAAAACACTGTCTCATACAACATTACTACAGTACAACCTCACTACAAGGCACTCAGTATAAGGCTGTCAACTATATAAGGTGTGTATGGTCATCTATCCCATTATTTAACAATATGCAATAAAATACCTGAGTATCACATATAAGGTAGCCCACTTTTAAGGCTTATATGAACAGTGTTATAGTGAAGGAGGTACTGTATAATATTGCTTTAAATTTCTTTCTTTCCATGGACTGCGTTAAAGTTGAGGGGCCAATGCATTACTTTAACACAAAATCACGAATTGTGAAATGCTATTGAAAAAACACTCAAAATTAAACCAATTTGTCTGCCACTTAGACTTGTACAAAGCTTGTAATGGCTATGCTTTAAGTTTGATCAAAAAAGACTACTTTATATAGTCGCTTATAAGTCAAGTCCAACTGCAAACAACACAGACCCAGACTGGCCATCACATAATGTGACAATTTAAATTTTTGACATTTTACACAAGTGAAATCAAGTCTTGAAACAATGTACAGTCTACTGAACTAATACTTGTTGCTTAATGAATAGAAGATTTTACAGTGAGCATTCACTACATCCAAACTTTATGTAATGAGCTTTGGCTTGGCTTTGTGAATTTAGCACCATTTTTTAGCACATGGCAGCCAGGATATGTGGTCAAGAAAGAACCAGATAAGACCCTGGGAAAAGAACCAACCCACAGAAAGCTACTGTCAAGCTGTCTAACATACCCATGTTGATTGAGTCAAGACTCAAACCCACACCAATCGAGGTCAGATGTGATTCATCTCTAAAGGAGGGCACCTTACACTACTTGGCTGCACAGGATCTGAGCTACTAAATACTATAACCCACAAGCTTCTTGCAATGAGTCAAATATTAGATGTGTAGTGTTGGAGATTCCATTATAATATTTGATGATGTTGCTGTGCACTGATGTCACTGTTAACTCTTTAACGTAACTGCAATATTTAATTATCTTGCTCAGGATTATGATGTCACTGTTAACTCCATTAACATAACTGCAATATTTAATTATGTTGCTTTGGTGTCAATGTGTGAGATTTGATGATTTAGTGATATGATGCTATGATATTGGTAAATATTAACATGTGATAGAAAAGTATACAAAAATCATGAATGAGGATTGATAAATAGGTCATGCTGTAGTCTATCACAGACCTGTAGATTTGATCTGAGACATCCACAGCATACCATGTATCTTAACATTTGGCATTTCTAGTGATCATAATGTACACATAGAATACACAGAAAATTCAATTTTATAGACTCTTAGCCTATATGAGCATAAAGTTAATTTTCATGACTGTTAATAACATGTATTTAATGGATCTTATAACAGAGCTTGTTTCATACAAAATTTATGAAATTACTGAATAATCATCATGATGCAGTTATTTGGTCCACATTTCTGTATTTCATTGTTTCAATGCTTTTCACTTATCGTTTCTGAAATGCATTCGGATTTTGTGTTTATCGCTTCCATGCACCATTTTCTTTCAAGAGCATTAAAGGAACTATAGCTCTGATATCTGGCCTTATTACAATTAGTGAATTTTAATGAAATAACAAAGGCATATAATGCAAACATCACTGAACTTTAGATAAAATAAAACTGAACCAGCAATATGTATATAAAAACAGTTGTTCGGCATGTCAGTAACTTTCATTTATTATGTTCTGTTCAAAACTTTGTATCCTACAGCTACAACTACCAGAGATGTGTTATTTCATTAATGATCAATGGTTGTTCTTTATGTCTTCCTAGTATGTACAATGTAATGGCTTATAAAGGGTGGAAGAATCCTTGATTATGCTGCAAAAGTGCTTCTGTGTTTTTTATCTGTACTCTCCATTGTCCTAAAATGTATTAAATATTTTGTATTCATTCTTCATTTCATATGCACTCATTCTGCATTCCTTTTATTTTCCATTTCTATTTCATGGTACAGTTACATATTTTATGGTCTGAAATCTATGTTTTGTGAAAAGCCTTAGAAACTGAAATCATTCAGCAAATTTCTTCATATCTAATGAGTACAAATTAACATTTTATCATATTACATGTATGCCATTTCTGGTCCCCAAAATTACTAAAATGCTCTGCTCAGTGGCTAAAATGTACTTAAAGCATACTTCATCTGACCTAATGTTGTGTGTAAGGGGCCCCAAGTGGCCGAGTGGTCTAAAACGCTCACCGTTACAGATCACTGCCATCTCACCTCTGTCTGTATGGGTTCGAGTCTTGGGTTTGGCCAACGTGGGTATGTGAGAAAGCTTGCCAGTTGCTTCTCATGGGTCGGTGGTTCTTTCCGGGGTTTTCCCGGGTTCTGCCTACACCATTTATACTGGCCACCATGTATAGCCTATCTTGTGCTGAAAAATGGCATTAAACCCTATAACAACAACAACCTAATGTTGTGATGTGATATTACACATATGTTTAAAATATATAACAATTTATGAAAAGTCAGCAGAGAACAAGGTAGTAGCTTTAACAATCTGAGTCACAATGCTATGATGTCTGCAGTGTGGCAGTTTATAGTCATGTCAAGCACTGGGGCATCATGCTGCAGACATGTGGCAGCATGTCCTACCCAGTCACATTATCCTGACACAAGGTAGACCAGTCCTATCACTAACATATTAATGCTGAGCGTCAATTGAGGCAGCTGCAAGTACCATTTGGTATGACTCGGCTGGAGATCACACCCACGACCTCCTGCATCTAAGGCGGATACTCAAATCACTTAGGCCACCAGAGCAGTCAGAGAGCTCAAGGTAATAAATATCCCTGCTTACAGGACCTTCAATTTCTTATCCTGGGCTCTTTCAGAACCAAAAATCAGCAGAGAATTGACAACTATTTAAAAAATTTACTCATTTGGTCACACATGTTCTAAAAGGTTTTACTCACCCAAGAATAAACCATTATAAGACCAACTATTATAGAAAAATAAAAGTCAATGATGTCCATGATCTAAAATCCGATGACACTTCTTAAACTAGCTGAAGAGAGAGAGAGAGAGAGCATAATGTTTGAATGAGCTTGATCATAACAAATGGAAAACAAACTTAAGATACAAAGTATAGACTTTCAAAAATAAAGTCTAACATATACTTGACAGAACATTCAACAGAAGCACTGGTATATTCTAAATCTGCACTTGCCCAATTAATTGAGTAATCTGAAATTCACTTTGCTGCAGAAATTTTTACATGCCATTTTGAGTTGGGGTGAATGAATTTTCAACATCTGATCAGGTCTATAATTTTAGATGCTGGACTCCAGTCTTCCTGAGAAATCTGTCTACTTAATGGACTTCCATAAATGATACATAGAACTCTGGTCATAACAGCTATGTTACACACTAAAGTTAGGGGTTATTATTGTTAATTATCATACTTACAAGCACATGGTAACTTGGGAAAAGTTATATCAACTTTAATATTCAGCTTCTGTCCCCTAGATGTGTCAACAAACAGCTCTGGCTGGACATCTTTAGCAAGGAAGTAGTTGAACTCAGACACAAATAAGATGAACATAATGATGCCACTGACAATTGTAACTGAAATATTAAAGGAATGCAACATAATGCACAATCACATTTTTGTTAAAAAAATGTAACCTGAAAAAAAACATTTTTACAACTGTTCAAATACTGGTACATTCTTATTCAATTTACCATAGTTTAAATTTATTAATAAGGTTTCTACAGAAAATAATTCTCATTCATCACCTACTGTAACAAGACTGATATGTTATTTTCATAGTAACATGGGTGCATTAAGGTCAATTTGTAAACTATTCCTGCATCTTTTTATATAAAAAATAATATGTCTAATTCCCAAAAATACAATTTTAAAATTATACCCAATTAGTATGTTTTACCTGGGCAACTGTTTCAATCTTTCTGCAATTCTTGGAAATATGTTTCAGATCAAGGCTAAATTGTTGCTTCAGTCAGAAGAATGTACTTTCTTTTCACAGACTTAAATAAGACTGGAAGCATCCTCATAAATGAAACTTTTGTTATGATTTAGGAATTGATTATGGTAAATGACTGGAACATAAATATCCTGGCCAATGTAGTAATTTGCACGAAAGGTGGCAACAAATGTAAAAATGTTCCATAACTGTTGATGATCATCCATTACTGTTGTATGCACTGTACAAGTAGTTACACTCAAGGTATTTTGAAATATGCATTTTCAAGAAATAATACCATATTTACCATATATATTGGGACACATCATTTGTTTTTGAGCGATAAGTTGTGGGACACCTTTTAAATCATTAAACAATTTTATGTCAAAAAATGCATTCAAGCTTAAATTTTATTAAACTGTATACTGAAATAAACTCTTAAATCCACTGCAGCAGCATCATCAGCCCAACCCTTCTCCTGTACACGTATGATCCATCCTTTTGGTGCATTATTTTTTAGCTTCCTCATGCCATGAAAAATTACCATTGCAGGCCTGAAGTGGAAACTGCAAAAGTAAGATTTTTTCTATCTGGCACCAGACATGTGAATTCTTAGATACTTAACCCCTTTCTTACTGACAGTCTGTCCAGGAATGAGATCAAGGTATATTGGAACTTAATCCATATTAATGATTATATTGTCTGCGAAATCATCTTCTTTTCTGGCCTTCACAAATTCATGATTTTATTTTCTCCTCCGAATCTTCTCGGAGACACTAGGTCATCAATATCCACAGATGAAGCAATAGCAATGTTGCTTTAAAAACTGTTCTACTGTTTCAATTTATTTTCAAAATTCATGTGAATACTGGTAAAAAGGAACCAAAGTTGGCTTCGATATGTTGGCTGACTATGTATATATATATTTTTTTTTAAAATTGGCACACTTAAAAGAATCCAAAGTCAGCTTCCGAGGTTGGCTTGCTTTGTAATAAAATAATCATTGTATTTGATATCCTGTTGATAAGTTCAAGCAATGAGTTTATGGCTGGCTGCCAGTTGTGTTTATTCACCAGCCAGGCTTCTATTTGCTCGTCATCTATAATCATAATTGATACAAACGGGCATTGATATTAGCAGGGTAAATAGTATGCACAGCAATAACTTGCTTTAATAATACTTTTTGCAAGCCATGCTAGCAAAAAGATTGTCATTTGCACACACAGTGAATCTATTTCAAATAATGATTTTTTTTTTGCAAGATGCTGTCATATGGTTAAGTTGGATATAATACAATCTTGGTTACTTTGCACCTTACACTGTGTCATGCATGGATGGCAGGTGCCTTCAAGCGATCGGATGATATTTCCCTTGCTTTCTCATTGCAATTTTGTTGGATCCAGTTTTCACTCTGATACAACCAAACACAATTCGTTTTTCTATATTCACTGCAATGAACAATGTGTCATGTGTTATCTGACATAAGTGATACACATTACAGTATGGATGCTTCCACTATATATACGGAGTTCATGGATATATTTTTTCATTAATGTTCTTGATGTAAAACAAGATGAATAAATGAAAACAATACAAGGTTAGTTTCTTTCATTTTATTATCATATAAGCATTTTATTTATCAATTTTATAGCAAAGTGCAGTTGGGGGTGAGGTGCCAATTCAATACAAATTAATTTCGTTTTGTAAGTCTTGGGACATATGACTTAGGTGAACAAAAGTTTCCCCATAAATTCTGGAGCAGGAAAAAGTTTATTTCATCATGTTCAGATATTTATGGTAAATATGGTATTAACTTTTGGGCATTTACTAGGGTCTCATTAGTACATACAGTGTATTTATAACTTTTTTTTCTCCATAAACACTAGGATAGTCTGCCACAAGCTGACCAAAAAGTTCAAATCTAATAATAGCATGAAGTCAAAATTTGGAGCTCAGCCGTTTTCTTGTCAACAAACAGGACTTTGCAAACATGTCAAATATCAAAACATTTGTTACAGTACCTAACTATATAAATGTAATGTTCTTGCATTTCTACAAGTGAATAAAAAAGACAATGAAAACATGTATCCTGCGTTTTTCCTATATCCGGCAATTTGGGTAAAATCAAATCATCCTCAATTGTACATTAGAATTCACCTCAACTTGATTTACTCAGAAATAAAAGCATAATCCAGACAAATCAATGAAGTTAAATGTGTGTTACTATTCACTGTTTTAATTGCATGTGATCTTGTACCTGAAAACTGAGTAGTAAATTAAATGTTGAGACAATACTTAACAACACTCGCCAAGAATATGCAGGGGTTAATTCATGTTTATAAATCAATAGGTTGGTGCTAACAATTGCCAAAGAAGCAGCCCAGAAGTTGATACTTCTTTAGTGTATGTATGTATTTTCATTCTCTTATTTGAATTATGCTCTCTATTTCTCAGTATGCATACCTGCATTTAACACTGGTTTTAAGCAATATTTTATTTTCAAGTAGAAACTTTCCGAATTGTATGTATATTATAAACACATTTTGTATGTTTTTAAAAAATTATCATATTCATATGCAGTGTATTCTGGGCACATTATTTAAAAGCACTGTAGAAGCTATACATTGGAATCAATTTTAACTGATAGGAGTAACTAGATTACAGTACTGTAATTGCAAGTTAGCAAAAATGCTTAATCAACTACCTTTAAACAAGATTTTTTTTTTACTTTATTAAAGTTCACTATAAAATGGCAGTTGAAAAAACTTGTAAACTTGTTTGAAACAACCACATGAACATGTACATAAGGGCAAATGCACACGTCTTCAAATCATTTTGTTCGTCTCAATTTCTTTGTTGTCAATAAAACATTATGTTAACTATTCATAGATAACATAATGAAGCATTAAAGTCTGTATATGATTGAACTAAAACCTTCTTACCAACTGAATTGAAACAGCCAACATTAGAATGCATCTATTTTTTAGACAGAGGGACTTTCTTAATGTAGCTACTCATATTTTAGTTTCATTACAACAGTCCATTGATAGAATTGAAAAATTTATGGTTTTATTATTTACCTACGTACATTTAATAGCATCAGGCATTTGTTAAACAGTATTTGCTTCGCAGCTTTTTTCCCATATTTTCACAAAAAATGAGTGAAAACAACTTTGACCTTACAGCACTTCTCGAATTCCACAACACAGCATTGTCCATAAGTTGGGACCTACATAACTGCATGTTTAAGCTAAATATTGAATAACATAATATTTAGACTCTACTTTCTGAGTTAAATATTTTCCTTAATATATCTGCCCAAATGTTTATGAAAACAGACAATCTAACAATGTGGTACTTCACAGAAACAGCAATGTCCTCCATTAGTTCCCCCCAACTGAAAGGTTCACTTTTGGTTTCAATCTGATTTTATGAAGAAAATAATGCACACGTGACAAGTGAAATCTTCAGGTCACCGATTCTGTTCTTAAGACACAAATTTCTATTTACCTACTATTGTTTAAGTATTGAAACACAAATTTGTATGTTTCTATCATCAAATTATAACTTGCGGCAATCTGCCAGTGATAGTTGCAATGACTAGAGACATATGCAACACATCATTGCTATAGTTTACTCAGGAATGGGTTAATGGTCAATCAGCTATCAAAACACATACCTGCAAATGTGCAAGAGTTTGTCTGTCGACACATTTGAAATTAACACCAGCTATTTGATGACCTGAGGCCTACACTGCACCTTGAGCTAAAACACCAGAAATAACTGGCTAAAGCAAGGGAGAATCGCAAAACTTATGGTCACTCAATGTACATTAAACCATTCACAGAGTGAAGTAATTTTCACTTTCCGAACAGAAGAAGGTGAAGTTTCATTTTTTTGGTGACTTAGTTGCCCACTTTGCCTAGTAGCATGCCTGTCTTAAGCTTGTGATCAGACCTACTAAAATTCCATATTTGGTGATAGAAAAGTTATGAAATTTTTAAATGGTGTGCATATTTTGGTCTGAAATCTGACACACTTTTGCAGTGTAACATTTTTTTTTTCCCTTAAGAATAACATCATTAATGATATGTATTTCTTCTGCCATGTTGGCATTTCATCTTCTGGCTTGGATTACAAGCCTGAACCACTTAATTCAAAACTCAATTTCTGGCAGGGGACATCAGCTAAAATTGTCAAAAATATCTTTTAAAAAGGTTCAACATGTTGCTGTTTCTAAAAATGTATTTGTTGAGCATGTATTTCACTAAGAGGATCAAATGCAATGTTAACATTTTCTCATTCCTTTACTCCTTTAAAACATGCACTAACATTGCAAGACCAGATATGCAAGATTTTCTGCTTTACGTAAATACCATTAATTTCATGCAAGAATTTAACACATGAAGACAAGGTATGGTGCAAAACTAGACCTGTTCAGGACTCCATGTCCAATGTTAACTTTCAAAATCTGCTTATCCCCCCCCCCCCTTGACTAAGCATAGCTATAGTAAAAGTCATACAGGTAATGTATGCATTCAGTACTATTTCAGTAACAGGTATCATTTTTAGAAGTTGATTGTACATACCTTTAAATGGTGAGCATTCACTTTATTTTGACCTCCTCTTACATCAATATTCCTTTGGAAGGTCATTATTTACACACCCAAAAAACACCCAACAGCAAACTCAATGTTAAAGTATGTTTACAGATGGTGTGCTTGTCAACTGTCATTCACTGGTACTTCAAAATTACTGGCAAATACTTAACCTATAGACTATTTAAGACCTTTTTTAATAATAAGAGAAGAAAGGACCGAGATGGATTCAGAAGAAAGCAATTATTTTCAGATGTGAGACATTTGTTACTGACTCGGGGTGGGGTGGGTGGGTGGGTGTGGGTGTAAACTTACCTCTGACATTCATGGAGTGGATATTTATTAAAATTCTCTACCTGTGATTTTCACAATTTTGATATAACATTGGAACAGACATAACATGTACATGTAAATGGTCGAATTACTAAAGAATATAATATTTCTTAGATATATTTGAACTTTTCCATTAAAAAAAACAAACAAAAATACAGATGAAATACAATGGTAACTTGTCATTTTGCCTCTATTTGCACCTGTACATGTAAATATGTTAAACTTATGTGCCTTGATGCTAATCTTAAAGTTTAGACGTTCACCATCGTTTTTCCTACAGGGTTTGTGTATCTATTGTGTATATTTATTAAAATACATGCAATTTAAAGACCGTGCAGTTTTCTTTATATTTTCCTCAAACAGTTCAGCACTGAGGGATCTTGTACAGCAAAACAATATAGCACTTTAAGGGTTACATTTTAGAATAACAATATTTAATTTAAGATGAGTAAATGTTCCTAAATGACCACAATGACATTCACTATTGTATAAGACCTATATGGGAATCAGTAACCCATACCACACAAGCATGTGAAACCAGTTACTATCGCCAGCATTTTACAAGCCCTATACCATATAAACACGTGATAGGTCCAACCTCCAGTAATACATAAGACTCAACAATGTTTGTATATGCCGAATTCAACTGACTGACCTAATTCAGCGGCCCTGTGCTAGTCACTTTCCTCGAAATTAAATAACGCCGTATACGATACGAGTTATAGAAAGTGAATTTTAAACTGCCGATTTAACGTCATGAGTGTATCAAACAAATAGTAAATTGTAAAACAAAATCGAAAGATTTTTAATCTGTGTGTACTAATGAAACATGACAGGTCAAGCTGGATGCAATATTCTACCGGGTAGATTCGCTTACCCGCAGCTCCACCGTAAGTTTTCACTCGAAAATCTTCTAAAGTTTTGGGATATGCGTCGAAACGCCGTAATTTTTCCAGAACATCTTTAGTTTGCATTTTGGACAGACTATTAGGTTCAGGTCGACTTCATAAATTTGGAATTATTCATCCATACCACCCGTGAAACGTGTCCAAATTTCGAGCGTCTGAAAGCGGAATTAAACAACCTATTTCCAAAAGACGAGTATCCAAGGGAGAGAATCAATTTACGCCGAATGGCGGCTAAGCAACAAATTCACGGATTCCCAGTCTGTAACCTTATCGCTCCCTCAAGCTTTGCTTACTTATTAATTTTATAAATTAAAATTGCCCTACGGAAAAGAAATAAAAAAAAGGTGTATTTTGGTACCACCGGGCCAAAATCGTAAAATTATCCAACATTTTTACACTTTAAAAAAGCTGGGACCTGAAAGCTGTATAATGATCCCGAGAAATGATCATAATATGATATACTGTGTGTGTGTGTGTGTGTGTGTGTGTGTGTGTGTGTGTGTTGTTTCATATACGGCGTTTTTTTGGAAAGTTTGTGTGTGTGTGTGGTCGCTTTATTAGGGTTTAACGCCAATTTTCAGCAGATGATAGGCTATATACAAAGGTGGTCAGTATATTTGGTTGTGTATAAACCACGGGAAGCTCCAGCCAAACTTTCTTCCATAATGAATCAGCCTTTATATGTATACGTATTACGACTTTGGGAGAAAACTTAAGGCGTTTAATAAAATATAAAAGGGCGCTGAATGTTTCAAACAAAAGACTTTCTGTAATACCTTAAAAACACACTTAATTGTATAAACATACACTATGTATTTTGAGGGAAAAAAAGTCTAAACCTTGTGACCGTATAATGGATAAATATCTAGTTTTTCAACCACCCACCCTGCGAATGAGGGATCATTTCGAAATTCCAGTATATCGAAACTGCACATAAAAAGTTTGGGGAAAATAGTCTCTAGCAACATGCAGGAAAACTTACACGCACAACTTTTATTCGGAGCTACGCCTATTTCTTACATTTTACAATCAAGCGTAATTAGTATAACGTATCGATAAAGGAAATTACTAACTTAAGATTACATATGTTGCTACGTGTCCATGGAAAATTATCATTACGGATGACGCTATACAAATTTAACGTAAGGGGGGGGGGGGGATATGGATGGAGAGGAATTTACCATGCTTGTGAGGATGTAGCACCCGATGGATATATAACATGACGAATGTCACTACGGCATCGTATGGAATTGTGACATTACGGCTTAAATACACACAACAGCCAAAATTAATATCACTAATATTTGTCATTTGTTCAGCACAGATACGTTCTGTCAGCAACCACGAAAATGTTGCAACTTATAAATTGGTCGCAATCTGTATGTTATTGTTATATTAGTGTGTTGTTTTCATACCGGAGGTGAATTACATTTTTTTTTTTTTTTTTTGTTTTGTTTTAAATAATAAATCAAACATACGGCGGGCTATTACCGACAGTATAAGAAATTTAAAAAATCGTGATCTTTTCGCTTGACACTAAATAAATTTTATTCCGTAAATTGTTTACAGAACAACGTTAGACCCTACCATGTGATATTATATTTGGATGTCTAAAATAAAACAAATGGACCAGTGGAGAACATCCAACTGTCCACTGAGTTTAATATTAAAATTCCAAGTTATCTAAACTAAACTTATATATACATATATAGTTATGAGTAGTATACTAAGATGAGGATCCTGAACCAAAAAGAGGATCCTAGACCAGAAACCCCCCCCCCACCACCCTCAAATTTGGAGAGGTGGAAAGAGGCTCCCGAACCTTAGATTTATTTCTATTTCAACAACAAAATATTACATATATATAATGTATCATTATAATCCAATCCGACATGTTGGATTTGATTTAACAAACAGATTTTTTAAAAAGATTTAATTGAATCAAGTCAGCTTTATACTGGTATAAAACCTAAAATAATAAGTAATTGTATTAAAAATGTTGATTATCATTTATCAGTCAAATATGGATCAGTATGGTTATTCGCAATTGAAAATGACGAACGTATAGTAGGTTGGGCAGATGATCCAATGACATTTATTGCTTTATTTGATAATGATATTTCTAAACATCTACTGCTATAAATCTTTGTCTAAAACAGTAAAAATAAAAATAATAGTCCTCGGAGGGACTGTTTTTATAGACAGCACAAACACATGATTATAGCATATTTACAGCATTATATATGAGGACTGCACAATCTTAATTATAAACTTAATTAAGGACGGCACAGTTTCATATAATCTTAATTATAAACTTAATTAAGGACGGCACAGTTACATGAAACTTATTTAAGGACGGCACATACAAACGGGGGGCCTTATCTACGTCCAACAGATTATGTACACTCTCCCCCCCCCCCATAATCAACCCCGGGGAGTGGAAAAGTGCACCCACCACGTGGTGACATGGTGGGAGAGTGTATTTTTCTCTGTTGAATTTCGAGGGTTTCTCCGGACCCCCATCTTTTAGAAAATTGGCATTCCAGATACTACCCGTCGATTACGTCTGTCATGGGAACCGAACCACAGACCTTCAGTATGAGAATCCAACATTCCTGCACTGAGCCATGACATTCGATTATAAATATATGTTCAAAAAATTATTATATAGTTAACTAACAGGAAATTCCTATGAGATTAGCATTACATTTCTGATTCTGAATAAATATTATTATCAAAATATAAAATGAATCGCGAAATCTACAATTTTACACATTTCTATTCTAGTTCAAAATACACCACAGTATGTACAGAAAACAAAATACTATGTTGGCTTAGTAGTCTGGAAATCGATAAATGCTTTACCTCAGCAAATCAATACGGAACACCTGTTTCATAAAGATTATATTGTGAAACATATTATTTCTCATTCTAAGGTTTTAAAATTACTATATTATTTCATACCAGATGATTTTCATTGGTACAACGCTTTATTGACAGACAGACAGTCTGGAAATTGTCAAATGTCCTGCATTAGCTATACTATATACTAAGTCCGATAAGCACAGACGATTTACACTAGCTGGAAGACAGCATTATCTCCCTTTCAAAACACAAATAAAACAGACAGAGTTATATTTCTTCACCAATAACTAACGTATCCACTGCTGCAATTAAATATGATTTATCATCATATTTATATAAATAAAATTAAATTTTTCCGCTTATTTTTCAATGACATTCAAATAATTCTTTCATTCCTATCTTACTGAGAAGATACTTACTACCTTTTTCAAATACTTTTGACCGGTCTAAGTCTATATTAATTTTTGTGTATTGTTTCTGGCTGATCGGATCATGAAAATTATTGTATTTCAGTATAAGCTCGTCTCGCAAATTTTCAAGATAATTAAAATATTTATTGTCATCTGATTTGATGAGCGAGAGTTTAATTCTATGAAATTTACTAAAACAAATACCTGAGATTTCATCCTCAAACTCAAATGATAATTGCTGGTTATTAACCATCATCTTTTTGATTTTGCTATTAACTCCATCGACTAATGTTAAATTTTCGAACATTATTTCTAAAATTTAGACAAAATTAATTAAAGAAGATATTAAATATGTCACTGCTGGTACTGGTGCAATGTCCAATAGCTAGTGTATTAATACCGTCCTAACAGTATCTCTTATCCTCAAAATTACTTAGTCCTCGTTTTAGAATCGTATCTATTTCAAGTTTGTGATGATTTGTTCTGATAAGATTTGTTTTGATAAAGCTGACATTATTGTTTAGCGCTGCTTTAAAGTCATCAAATTTCATGCATGTTTTTACTTACCCACGAGGAATACCTTTTGCTTTTTTGGTCAGTTTATTGTCATCTAAAATTACGGCATACATTTTACTTCTTAGTCCGACAAATTCCTTAACTGGCACAAACATAAACTCATCTTTCATTTTGCCAATAACTTTTCTATTTGCATCGTCATGAAATCCACTACTTTCAGTTTTAGCAATAGCACGACGTTTCGTATTTAAATCAATATAATTTGACATCCATCTCGATTGATTAAATTTTAACACACGATGAACTTTTCTCAGAATTAGTCCAGCATCTACTGCTTGTTTTAAATTTTTATAATGTATCACGTAATTTATTTTATTTAGCAAATTTGGAACTAGCTTATTAACAATCGATTTTTTGCTGTTGTCGTTGCCAGTTGTTCAGCTGATAGTAAACTGTAATCTATCATCACAGACTCTGCATAAAATGGGTAGTCGTTATGTAGATTATGTAACGAACTAGGATAATCCATATCAACTTCAACAAAATATGAAATATCTGAAAAATTATTATTAATTTTTTTAGGTAAATCTTTTTCAGTTTCTTTAAGAAATTGATCTGGAATTATCCAATGAAATCCATTGCACGGCGTTGGCTCTGATATTGCATATCCATACAAATTTACACAGTCCAGATGAATAATATGATTTGATGGGAGATTTTTATCATACTTTTTCAGATATTTATTATTAGCTACTGCATATTTTTTTTTTATAACGCTAATTCCACCTCTGATAGCTTTTTCAATAAAATTAAGCATATCAACATCTGTCAGGAGATTCAATTCTATCTTACTTGTTTTTAGTAGAGCGTCCCACGACAGTCCCGGAGCGGAATACTACCAACAAGGATCTAATCCATAATTTTTATGACTAACTTGACGAAAACCCTCGAAAACATCTGCTAGTAATAAAACATCTGTTTTCAGATATATATCAAATAATCACCAAATGTTTTACAACTAAATTTATTCCAAATATCTTGTGCATATTTGTACTCGTCGTCTGTAATATTTTCATTTTTGAGTTGGGAGTAAAATTTGTCTTTTTGTGGCAGAGACGTTTCATCAAATCTGCTCCAGTCGTCGAGATGCTCATAAGGAAAGATACTTTTTTTTGTCAGATCGACATAGTTTACACCAAAGCAACTTTTTAGATTAGCGAAAAAACTGCAATTTTTTACAAGCTCATCTAATGGTGCTGCCATTAATTGCAGACTGTCAATGAAACGTAATTTGCCGAGCGTGACTGACATATACTTTTCAAAATTGTTTGGAATACATTTTATTGTATTATTTAATTTCAGTTTAAATTTAATTTCTTCATTGCCAAAAGCTTCTACAATGATATGACTATCATAGCCACGGAAACTATGTAAAACTGCAGGAATAAATTCTGGAGCATGAAATTTTAAATTGCAACTGTTATGAGCTGCTCCTCGATATTGACCGGTCAGATGACGGTGATCACGCACCTTATCATCGCCTAATAACTTCTCGCAGATATGACAATTAACTGCATTATCAAAATCAAGTTGTTGTTCGGATGTTATTTTCATTGGAGCTGATTTAAATAATTTGTTAGAAATCTTATTAATTTCGCTTATTAAATTTTTTAGTAACCACATGGCCGGACTTTCAGCTTCGCTATTTTCACATCTGTATAACTTAACTGGACTTGAAAAATTATCGTTAGCACAACAAACTACTTCATAAGCTGCTCCACAAGGAATATGTTGTTGTATTTTTCTTGTACTTGCTCTATTTGGATTATTTACTGCGCCGACTACAGGAACAAGAAGACACTCAAAATCAGCATAAATAACAAAAGGAATACTTAGCTTATGATCATAATTTTTAAATTTTAACACTTTTTCTTTCTCTCCTGGCATCGTTATTCCTTGAACGTTGACACAGTATTTGAGATGATATTGCAGTTTTTCATCTTTAGAAAAACCTTGTAAACATCTATAACAGAAATATTTCTTCTTTTTATTTTTATTATACTGTTTGCTAACTAAGCCGTTAAAGTTTTTATCCAGCAATAATGTCTGTTATAAAATATTAAATTTATTGTCTTTTGTGTAGAAGTCGCTGAAATATATATTGGGTAAACATTATTTTTGTCATCTAGTCTGAAAACATTTACTGAAATATTGTTTTGTTTTTCAAACTTTGGTATTTGATTTTCTGCCACTGGAAAAGTTATCCCAATAAAATTTAGCTCATCTTTTTACTGCAAATATTTTTCAATTCTATCAGGATGATCATTCTGAGGATGTCTAACAGATAAAATTGCCCAACGAAAACATTGGTCATCATTGTTTCTGACATTTATACAACATTTTTTGTTTTTAATTTTTTGAGGGAGATCAACGTAAGAACTACCACGAAGTATGTTATATTTCATTGTGTGAAATAAAACTTCTTTTATCATGTCAAATTTCCAACCTGATCCTGATGCGGTAAATTCTTCCAACTTTTTGTTTATTTCTTGGTGTATTTCATCGGCGACTGTGGCAATATTTGTTCCAGTTAATATTTTTCGTGATTTAGCTGTTAGATATGCTTCAGAAATTTCACTGTCGAAGCTTGTATTTTCAAAAATTATATCAATTACATCTTTTTCGATTGAATGTAATTTTGATAAAATCATATGATATTGTACTATTAGTTTGATACTTTTGTGAGCTGCAAGTTCTTGAGCCATAACAGATTGTAAAAGATGAAATAAATTTGTAGAGTTAAAATTTGCTAAAACATTTTGATTATCAAATTTATAACTCTTGTCATAGCCGGAAAATGATGTAGCAATTTTGTTTGCTTTTATTAGGCTCTTCGTTGCAATATCTCGCAATTTTAGCATTTTCTTATATATAGTATTTTTATATTTAATTAATTTTTTATGTATTTTTCAATTAGAGATATAAAAGGTTATATAATATAATGACAAACAATATGAGATATATTAGATTAACAGCAGAAGAAGAAGAAGAAGAATATCACGTACACCTAAAGTGCAACTTATATGCTGGAAATATGTTAGGTTCAGTGATACACGTCAAGTACGGACAACCTTTCAGTAAAGCTACACCAGCTAGTTATAAGATTAGTGTTAGAAGAGATGATACAGAGCGGGTCGAAATGTTTAGAAAAGATTTTATTTATACTTTGTTCTGCGGAGAAATTCCAGCTGGACAAAGAGTCTATAGAGTAAACGGCGCAGTTAATGATAATAATATTAAAAATTTATCATTACAAAACGAATTTCAACCGCATCTAATATTTGATTTATATGAGGCTAATGATCGAGGAATTATACGAAATAAAAGAACAAAAAAAGTATTAGGAAATTTGGATAGAGATGGATATTTACTTATAAAAGTTAGATGACTAAAACAGATTTTATTAACTATAAATCACATAGGATTGTTTATGAAATTTTTAATAACACAGTTCCAGATGATTTAGTTATTGATCATATTAACAAAATTAAAACTGATAATAGAGTTGAAAATTTGGACTTGGTAACACTAAAAGAAAATATAAGACGCGGAGATGGTGGTGCTAATAATTTTAAAAATCCGACTATACAAATAATTTCAATAAATCTTGAAACTTGTGAAGAAAAAAAATTTAAGTCAATGACAGCTGCCGCAAAATATTATAAGATTAATTCAGCTAGAGTAAAAGATCTTGCGGATGGTGTACGAAAATCAGCAACGTCAACGTTGACCTTTAACAGATTTAGTTTCAAATATGATGATTAATGATGTTTCTTAATTCTGTTTTAGTAAGACAGTTGTGAGCAAACATTCGAATATCATCTTGATCAAATTTTAATGTTATAAACGCACTATTATCAAGTTTATTTTTTTCTTCTGCTGTTAGAAGTATTTTATCAGAATCACCTTGCATTACAATAAAATTAGCAGAATAAGCACTATATCCTGACAAACATTCTCGTACTGCTTCGGCTAGTTCTTTGTAATTTAATATATCAACTTTCTGATGATATTTTACATCAGGCGATTTCGTTTCTGTTGTCATCTTATTATTATAAATTAGATAAAAATATATTATAATATGAATTTAGTGAAACGACTTGCTGATATATATATGCTGACGATACAATCGCAGGAGATTTCATCTCTAGTAAAACAATTACTAACAATAAAATTATCGACGCCAGTTTTATACCAAAATATAACGTAATCTCAGATAAATCCGCTGGTTATAGTAAATATGATATTTTGTACAACAACGAAGATGATGATGAAATTGTTGACGTTGTTAACAAAAAAATTACAGTAGACCGACAACTGGACGATATAATGTTAAGTCTCATATCGCTAAAAAAATAATAAAATTTAATTTTACTATTACAGAGCAACAAATAGTTTGGCAAATTATAAAACCTTTTTTAAATCCAAAAATAACTGGCCAGCAAAGAAATATAAAATACGATTTTATTTTTGTTAAAATTTTTAATTTGATGCCAATTGATAATTCAAGAAAATTACATTTAATTTCCTTATGTAGACCGGTCAAATGTAAATCTGTTCTGATGAAATACGAACAAATTTATAATAATATTATTTTATCAACGTTGACGAAATCGACTTAGTTGGTACCTAGCTATTAAATTTATCGCTATATCCTCTCCATTTAACTAAACTTTTATTGCCTTTTTCCTGATAACTTTTTCAATAACAAATATATCTTGTTCGGTTTTCTGAAGTTCTTGTTCATACAAACTACCAGTTATAGGTTCACCTAATAAATCTTTTAGCGCACACGTCGCTGGTATTGTTAGAACTACTTTATCAACAACAAATACTTCTTCGCTCCAGTTCGGAGTAAATCCTTTCTCAAGTGTTTTTTTCGTCAGAGAAATTCTAACTTTATCACCAACTTTAAATTTGTGTCTGAGGTACATATTTCCGTTTGCTAATATTGGATTTTTAATTGCATCTTTTGGCGACATTTTTACTGATCTGTGTTTCGTGTTATTATATTCGTCAACAATTTTCTGTAAATTTTCAATATATTTATTTGTATTTTTAGCTGTCAAATATTTGTGAATTTTTTCTTTTAGTGTGCGATTCAATCGCTCAACGACAACACTTTTACCTTCATTTCCAGTGACATATTTTTTGATGTTATTGTGTTCTAAAAACTGCTCAAATATTTTATTAAAAATTCTGCTCCATAATCGGTCCAGATTCTGTTTGGTTTTCCTTCTGTACTTGTTATTATTTGTTTTAACGCATCAGTTAGCGATGTTCCTGTCTTATCTGAAACCGGTACACCAAAAGCATATTTGCTAAAAACGTCTACAACATTAAAAAAATATCTTTTATTATAGTTACTTTCAGCTAGATTTGACACATCAACTAAATCTATCGCTCAGATATCATCAACGGCATTTGCGACAACCTTACGTCGCGTAAACTTTTTTTTAAGGTTTGTGTAGCTCTGAGGCAAGATCATCATATAATTGCTTTTTACCGAGTCCTAATTTATATTTTGATCCAATAAAACCCTGCACCAACTTTCGGTCAACACACTATCGCATATTTACAGGTTTCATATCACGAAGTTCGTCTAGCATTACTTTATCGCAACCGTGCTTATCTTGTTCGTTGTCCCGGTAACAGATATCAAGGCGCATTGCTATTGCATCAACTTGATTGCAAGGCTCTTGTCCTGGCAGCGGATTATCGTTTTGATCCAGTTGTTTATCAAGAAGATTATAAGGTCCAGTATTTTTATGACCTGGCAATGTCCAACCGCCTTTTGGTTTTGGTAATTTACCAATCAATTTATATATATCAATACCTGTTCCAATTATTTCTCTGTTGTTGCATTTTTGACAGTATGTAACAATTTTATTTTGCTCCAGACAGAGATCTCTATTACAATCGCACTTGCATCTCATTATTTATTTTATAAAGACAAATTTTTCAGATTTATAATAATATTTTTTTCAGATTTATAATAATATTTGTTTAGATTTCTAAAACAAGTTTCTTATAATTTTTTTTTTTCTGTCGTCGACTAAAATATCCTTGTCGCACATTCCAGCTCCTGTTGTTGGAGATTTCTTTAAATGCATACTTTTTCTTCTTCCACAAATTGCACAAACACTTTTTAGCATTATTCTATTATTTTTTGTTTTTTCTGTTGTTTCATCTTTATTTCCTGTTTTAGTTTTGCACTTGAGACAGTATGTTGACATTATATCAACGAGTTTATACAAAATTAATTGCAATCTCATCATTGGTGCGAGAAGGTTGCTTGTTAAAGTGTAAAATAAATTTTAAAAATTTGAATTTTGGTTCCAATCCAGAGGATTGGGACATTTGTTTCATAAACATTATACAATAGTATTCACAAGCGTTTGTCCCATTTGGCTGTAGTTGATCAGACGAGTAATTTATATTTTTAAATTTTTTAAACATATATTTTTATGAGATCGCTCGGAGGAAGTCCGAACGAGTCAAAATAATTGTAATCGTAAACAGCAACCCAGTGAGTACCAGACCCATCGTCAAAGTCTTGTATATTGACTACACACGAACCACCTGCTGGCATATTATCTAATTTGTCTTTAGAATATACTCTACAATCCGACAACGTCATCCAATTTTTCGAGTATATCAAAATCACTCAACGGCGTCTGGTTCCTGGCATTGTCATTCCGCGTCCGATTCCTAGTAGATTTGGAATTAGACTGCGCGCTAACCCTGCTAAAAGCTGAGCGAAAGGAATAATTCCTCCTTGTTTTGTTGCCCTCAACGACTTTGTCTTCCGTGCTCGAGGATGTTTTGTTTTGTTTTCTTTTTTTGGTGGCATTTTATTTTTTATTGTTACATAAAACTTCTTGAGGTGACGATGTCACTGAAGACAGATTTGTTTGATACCATCGATGGATACTGCTTTTTTAGTTGCCCCTGATACTGTCCCAGACGCGGCTGCTAGCCTTAATGTTCCTAGCACTGGCAAAAGTTTTGGAATTGCACTAGCTATTGCAGAAAATGCTGGTCCGAGAAATCCGCCTTAACTGCCATAGATTTCATTTGTGACCTAGACAATTTAAGCACAAATGGTTTTCCCCGATCGAGTTTATTGATTTGCTCTTGAGTTAACATTACTTTTACTGCAGTCGTGGAATCTGAACCCAACGACGGAGTCGTTTGGGATATCATTAAAGAAACAGGATTCCGTTTGGCGGTCGCTGCTGATAACTTTTAAATTTGACCTGGTGTTAGGTATATTTCTCCTGTTCTGTATTTCGTTTTCATTTTATACTTGTTTGTTAGATTAAACTTGGACAGTCATCCTTCCCTTGGTCGCATCAATTGTCAAGAATCTGTCACTGACAACTAGCGCATATACATTATATTGTTCGGCTGGCATCACGCCAAGCGTCCAAGTGACTTCAATATCAACAGTCGATCTGATAACTTGTTCGGAAAGTTTTGAAACGTCAAAATAAAAGATAGGGTATAGTGATCGAAATTCTTCTAGTGATATCTGAGACCCACTGTCAGCGTCATGATATTTTTGCATAGCCTGCATAAGATACATATACCGCCGAGATATCTTTTTAGTGACGTCATCAGCAAAATTGCATTCGATTGCACGCTCTGGATATTGTCTAGAGTTTTTTCTAACACAAATTCGTCTGACATCTGGATTATCAAATACGGAATTGTTCATTTCTTGGTCATTTCGACGCGCCTGTCGTTGAAGTAGAACAAACAAATGTCGAGGTAATTGTTCGCTTGATGTAGTTGTTACACGCCATGTGTAATCAGTTGTGTTAGGATATGCTGTTTGATAAATTCTGTTTTGCTGAAAATATATCTTTTTCGTGTAAGCGGTTAATAGTGATTCGAGTTCTATCGTTTTACCCACCGACGGGACAACTTGTGGCATCCACAACGCTAATCTTGTAATAGCAAACTGACCTTCAGCCACTCCATTACCCGCAACACCAAAAGTGCCGATGAGTTCTTTTATCGTTTTATTAATATCAGTCACGTTATACGCTACCTGTTTTATTTTAACTATTTCCCATGCTCCGGAATTAAATGTAAAGTCATCGTTAACGCCTTTTTTTACATTTGCCATCGAGTGCCACACTGTGGTAGAAATTAATCCGATTTCGTACTGTTTGTCTGGATCTATTATTACTGGCGGATTATAGTAGACAGAAAAGTTTGCGCTGTCACTCGTTGTTTTTGATGAATCAAATAACAATGTTGTTGACATTATATAAGATCGCCTCGATTAAATTAAATCGAGGTGTAAAATTTCATACTCGGACGATGTCAGTAATCCGCTCGATTTAAGATGATCTAGTATATCAATAATTTCGTTGTCGATTTCAGTCCTTTCATTACCTGCTTCTTTAGATGATATCAATAGCAATAGTCTGTCAACTATATATGCGTTTGTTGTGAAAACTTGAACGCCTGATCCGGTGGTTTCTTCTTCCTCTGGTAATTTTCTATCTCGATCTTTTTCATACTTCTTGAATAATCTCTATTAGAAAGTCCAACCTTTACCATAACCTTCTGGTTTAGTTCGATATTGTGATGCTGTTTTATAGAAAATATCAGCAATAATTCCGTCTCTCATTTTATCTAACAGAGGTGTTATTTCTTTTTCTTCGTTAACATTTTTAATTTTTTTTCATCTTTCATAGAATTATTGTGTACTTTTCTTAAAATATCTGTCATTTTTTTGTAATCATCTTCTGACCATTTTCCAATGTTATCAAGTGTGCCAAAACTTTCTCCTGACAAATATTTTTTAATAAATTCATTATGCTCTCTATCATATATTTTTCCCTAACTTTTCTTCTGTAAAATATTCTCTTCTTTTTCAAGAGACATACATTCTCCAATACTTTCTTGTATCATTTGTTGTTGCTCAGATAATTCCTTAGTTTGCTCTGACACATTCTGTATTAACCTCCTTAACTCAACTGGATTAACCGTCATTCTCGCTATCGCATGTTGAAGCGCAAGAGCATTGTTCATTAACTTGTCAAATTTAGTCTGTCGTGCAACAGAATCAGCAATATTTCTTACAAGTTCAGTTACAATTTTTTTTAGTTTCTTCTTTTGGTTTTTCTCCGAGTAAACCTAACAAGTCTTTTTCTTGTATCGTTTTAGTTCTTCTGGAGATATTGTTGACACTTCTGGTTGTTTGCCAAGTACTGCTTCGGTAACTGGCTTAAAAAGTTTGGCATTTTCTTCTTCCGCTTGAAGTTGTTCTTCCAGTTCTTTCTTAAAAGCTGCTCGAGTTGTAATAAATTTCTTTAGTACTTCGATTCTTTTTTTATGCTCGTAAGAGATTCATCAGCTATAAGTAGAATAACAGACGGCAGCACTGATTTATCAAGCTACTTAAAATAATCTGGCGATACGATGACAGGAAACCTATCTATGTCAAATCGACGAGTACTTGGTTTAGAAACGGAGTATCCACCAATAAATGTCGCTAATACACAAGCGGTGAGTTATGCACAACTAAAATCCGTCGACGATAACAAGTTGTCACTGACAGGAGGAACTCTAAGCCGTAACTTGAATTTTTCAGGAAAAAATAAATAAATCTAGAGACCGGATATCCACCGGCAAACTTAAATCAAACTCAAGCGGTAAGTTATTTGCAGTCGAAGTATGTGGATAATAACAAACTTGACAAAACCGGTGGGACAGTTACAGGTATATCAACATGTCGAGTAAAACAATTATTGGGTTAGAAACTGTATATCCACCAGCAAATGTCGATAACACGCAAGCTGTAAGTTATGCGCAACTAAAATCTGCTGACGATAATAAACTTAACAAAGCCGGTGACACAATGACAGGTAACGTCTCTATGTCAAATTCAAAAATAATTGGATTACCGACAACCTCACCACCAGCTAATGAAACTGATGCTATTAGTTATGCTCAGTTAAAAGAAGAACTTACCCCATATTTTAAGACATCCGGTGGACCAGTGACAGGCAACATAAACATAAGAAAAAATAAAATAACTACGACAAATGTTCCAGGTAACACTAATGATCTGACAAATAAAGCGTATGTTGACAGTCTGTCTAGTAGTGTAAAACGAACCAAAAACAATGTTGGGTATATTCCAACACTTTTTAAAGCAACTGACAATCGAGTTGGGCTTGAGGTAAGCGCATCATCATATTATCCTGAAAATTATCCTTATTACGCTTTCTCTGATAGACACGAATGGACGACCAACGGAGAAGTTGAAAATTTTTGGATTAAAATTAAATGTCCTACAGCAGTTGCTATTTGTGGCAATTTCATTTGTGCGATTGATTAAACTCTAGTGTTGGTCGAATTTATAATTGGCAATTGGAAGGATCAAACGATGATTTTACCTGGACAACAGTGTATAGTATAACAGACACTTATATTTCAACAACACAATATTTTACAATTCCGACAGAAAAAAACTGTTAACAAGTTTTTGTATTTCCGAGTTATGTTATCGCTGCTGAACATCCGTTCCCAGGACTTACAGCATTTCAAATACATACACTCGATGATCAAATTTAATCTAATGCTATAAAATAATGTCAGAACCACCAATTATAACTGTTGCGAGAGAATATTATGATAATATTTTTAACCCTAAGAAAGATGTTGTGGATGAATCACTATCAGCACGTATGATAAATTCCGTTAAAAAATTTACAATTCCAATGATAAACTCTCCACTGCCAGAAGAACAAAAACATTTTGTTCGTGTTATGCATATGCGAGGACCACTACTGAAAAAAGCAATAGAACACTTTAATATTATAAGTAGATACTGTCATCCTGATGATTGTCTAGAAGAACAAAAACGAGTTGAAATCCTGTTGAAAAAAAATATTGCTTGAGTTTGATTTTAAGAATATTTTTTTGATAATGCAATTAGGCATATTAAAAACACGAATAGCGCAGAAGGGAACACAAATGAGAGATAATTATAATCGTCTCAACAAACTACCGGAATCTAGGATAATGGAAATAAAAAGAAACAAGAAGTTATATGATAGTTTTTCAAAACGAGAAAGTTTTAAGTATCTCGGTGTGTACTATCACGACAAGTAAACCTTAGTTAATATCGTTAAGATGACACCAGATACGGAGTTAATTATTAAAGTGTACGCAAATGCAATTTTGCCAATGATACGTAAAAAAGACAGAATTTGATCCGATTATTGTTGACAGGTCTCTAAAGATAATCAAAAATTTTGCCGATGAAATTAAGGATCTTAGTGATATTGAGCGAGAAAAGTTTTTTGAAGAAGTGACACAAAGTTTGTAGCAAAGTATTATTCTTATTACGACATAAGTGAAGCAGATGATATTACATTTCCATCGATCCAGCGCTCTAGACAATAGTCATTACGAAATTATTTCAATGAAGTCGAGAAAATGTTCACAAAACAATACGAAAAATTATGGCTTAAAGTAAATGCTTTTCCTTGTCTTAACATTCTTGGACTAAAATCACTCCAAAAATTTATGCTAGCAAATTTCGTGGTAGCATATGCAATTATCAGATAACATCTTCTTCTAAAAATGTCACGTTAGATCAGATAAGCTTGGTATTAGGGTATATTGATGAAACAGAAACAGATTACAGTAATTTGGTGAATGAAACGGATTTGTACGAACGTGAAGCAAGAGATATTTTTGATTCATTTACTTGGTTAAAGAAAAATGATGTACTAACTGATAAACGATATAATGATACTTAGTCAGATGTTTATGGCAAGTATAGAGATTTTATAGCTGATCCTAACAATAATAAATTTCTTGAGTGTCTTGATTCGATTGTTGGTGCTAGAGTTTTTAATATTGTATAAAACTAAGCAAATATTGTATAATGAAAAAACAAATCATCGATTTCAATCATATTTCAGAAGAAATTCTAAAACAAGATGTTGACGCTCTAATGCAATATTACAGATATTATCATAAAAACCTTTGGTGTGTAAAACAATGTTACAAGTATTACAGTAGAATACTTCGAGTAATATCATATTTGCCACTGCTGATAACCAGTTCTGGTATAATTTGAAGCGGAGCATCATTAAATACGTTTCTGTTAGTAATATCTGGTGTCGGTGTCTCTCTTTCAACAGCATGTAAGAAAATTATGCCTCGACTTGAGACGAAAAAAATGCTTGTAAGATAGCAATTATCACTTATAAAAAATTACCTGATCAGATACGATCTTATTTGCGAGGTGCAAAATATGATATGGACGATTTAATACGCGAGTTTCGTATTATTGACAGCATGTTAACCGATATCCTACCAATGAGAGCGGGCAGGTATGAAAAAGATTATCATAAAATATGGTTACAACAGTAGTAGATGTTTAGAAATATCATTATCAAATAAAGCATCGACCATGTTGTCAATAAATATCATTGGATCATCTGCCCAACCTACTATTCGTTCGTCATTTTCAGCTGCGAATAACCATACTGATCCATATTTGACTGATAAGTGATAATCAACATTTTTAGTACAATTACTTATTATTTTAGGTTCAATATCAGTATAGCTTGAAGCTGATTTGATTGAATTAATTCTGTTAAAAAATCTGTTTGTTAAATCAAATCCAACATGTCGGATTGGATTATAATGATACATTATATATATATATATATATATATATATATATATATATATATATATATATATATATATATATATATATATATATATATATATATATATATATATATATATATATATATATATATATATATATATAATATTTTATTGTTTAAATAGAAATAAATCTAAGGTTCGGGAGACTCTTTCCAGCTCTCCAAATTTGAGGGTGGGGGGTGGGGGTTTCTGGTCTAGGATCCTCTTTTTGGTTCAGGATCCTCATCTTAGTATACTACTTTATGTACATTTAATTTAATTATTTGTTTGTTAGTTTTAAATTCATACTATTCTAATGTAACTTTGTTTACTGGATTTGATCTTGTCCAGAATTGAATTTAGTTCTGTTTGACCTGAATGAATTTTTTTTTGTTGTTGTTAAACACCTAATAATAGAAACACTGTATCTAGTTTCTGACCTTGATTATGAACCAGTGAGAGTTTTGGTAAACAACATCTTACACTTTTTTATTTTTATTTTTTCTCAGAGTAAGAATCATTAAGTAAAGTCAAGGCCATACATGGAGTACGTGATATGAAACATGTGTTTATTGTTTCAAACTTATAATTTGTCTAGAAGATTGATCCTAATCCGGGAATCTGTTTTGCGTCTGAAACTAGTTTATAGCTGTTGTTTATATAGAGACTGTTCAGTCGGGCTTAAAACACTTGAGATGTCAAGTTACATTATGTTGTGACCAGTCAGAGTTGAAATTTTATTTTATTGAATTTCAAGTGATTCTTTTCCATAGAAATACTAAGTGCTCATACAAAATTCTTGGACAAAGACATTCACTGGAATTTATACGTAATTCAAAACTGGAATAATATTTTCTGTGATTCAACTAGGAACTGTTTGACACAATAGTACTTCGCAGACTACAACAGACGTCATCGCCTTCCATTTTGGATTTCAACGAGACTCGAACTCAGATTCATTCAGGACGTTTTAATACTAGGACTTCTATTTTTTTAATTCTTGGATTATTTTTGGAATTGATTCGGAAAACCGTAAGTTCTTTTTTCTCATTTTTCACTTGGTATTCTAAGGAAATAAATTATTTGTTAAATTTTAGAAAGCTTCTTCACTATTTCTTTGCTTATTTTAAGAGTCTAGACTTGTAACTATATATAAATATATATATATATATATATATATATATATATATATATATATGCTCCAACATATATATATATATATATATATATATATATATATATATATATATATATATATATATATATATATATATATATATATATATAGAGTCGTGAAGTTTGGTGATGCGTGCTGAGTCGTGAAGGAATATGGGCGGCGGACCTGGGTTCGAATCTCCGTAGAATACGAATTAAAAATTCTCTAACCCGTATGATAGTATTTTTTTTTATTAAAATATTAATTCTGCCTACTATTATCAAGCATTCTTCTATAGAATCCAGGGATAGCACTTTCCGTTCTGTCTGGTGTATATTTATAATTCTATATAATTAATCCTATATACCTTGCTTTCTTTCATGGGAATCCGGAATGACTGTGTAGATAGATGAGAATTACTTATCAGGTCGTCATGCGAGTGTGTCTGCTACGCACGAGTGCATATAACACCGATTCAGCGCCATCACTTTTGGTGATGTGTGCTTAGTCGTGAAGGAATATGGGCTGGTGCGTGCAGGAAAGGCGATGGGTGCCGTTTACCCGCGGACCTGGGTTCGAATCTCCGTAGAGTAAAATTCTCTAACCTGTATGATTTGTATTAAAATATTAATTCTGCCTATATATATATATATATATAAAACAATCATAAAATATAAATGATTACTGTAAAAAAATGTTAATGAAGTCTGCTGTTCAGACACCTTTTCTTTCTAATAAAAATGCAAAGGTGTATCGATCTTTTTACACATATACCTCCTTGATCTCTTTACACATATGCCTCCTTGATCTCTTTACACATATGCCTCCTCGATGAAGAATATCCATAATCAGATCTTATTTACTATTTTCAATGGAGCAAAATAGAAATGAAGCAACAAATCTTGCTTGATGCCAAATTCTGACCTTATTTGACAGCGTGGCAATATCTCTCTCTCTCTCTCTCTCTCTCTCTCTCTCTCTCTCTCTCTCTCTCTCTCTCTCTCTCTCTCTCTCTTCACCAACAGCGCAGTACTGTAGGTAACAATTGACTGGACGTATTATATCTAGGAGGACAAACACGAAAAAAGTATTACAGAATGAATTAACCTGGCATTGGATATTTTGCAACACCCTTCTTGGACAATCTGCACCATCGCCTCTAAGTAAGTGCCCTCGAAATTTTAGATATTATTCCTGCGCCGACCAGCTTGGGAGACAGGTATATAAGCTAGATTCGAAAAAATAGTTCCAAATAATTTGGCCCATTTAGTATGTAATGATGACTTGATAAGGTGAATCTAACAATCTTGGTGATATTTTAGCAAGTAAAATTCTTTGTAAGAATTCGTTAACATGTGTTTTGCAAAATTGTCCATAATCATTGTTGTACTTTCATCGTGTACTCATTAGTTTCCAAGGTACGTAGCCTGTGCATTTTGTCAAACTCGGTAATTTCGCAGATAAGTAAACCTTGCATGAAGTCCTCATTCCAGTAATAACTAAATGGAGGTGATAGGTTTTAAAAACCACAGGAACTACATGTGATCATGTTTGTCTTAGATTGTACAACTAAGATAGTCTCTGTCATTAAGTAGGTGCTTATTCTTCTTTCCATCCTGTTCAATGTCCGTAGAAGGTTTTAGAACCCCGTTATGTTTAATTCGTATAGTAGTGTTAATGAATAAAGATGGGTGGTGGAGAGTAAAACTGGTTTGTGGCCACTTTGTGTGGCCTGTTGGTTTTAGTGATACTCAAACACACAACAGTACTGGCTATTATCACGCGGAGGAAATGGTAGCACTGTGTCTTTCCCACGGACACACCCGCCACACTTGAATTGCGAGTCCGACGCTCAACCTGAATTGCCCTGGCTCCCCTGATATGTGTGGATACTGGTGAATAGAGGGTGGATCTGGTATGTGGATATGTGTGTGTGTGTTTGTGTGTGTTTGCCTGCGTGCGTGTGTGTGTGTTGATCCCGCCAAACTAGGAATAAAATATAAGTCAGTCCCGCTTGGGACCTCCCGCCCCGAATAAAAAATCAAAACTAAGAGACACTTAAGTTTTTCTTTCTGGTCTATTCTGGTACAAATGTACAATTCAATTCACAACACATTGCTTTAAAATGCTCATTTTGTCTTCTTTTTGTCTTTGTTTACTCTCTCTGTTTTTTGAATTTTTTCACTTTCACAGGTTTTTCCTCTTCTTCTTCCTTAATCTCTTCTCGTCTTCTTTTCTTCTCTTTCTTGACGTGTCTGGGTTCTTCCTTTCTGGAGGGTACCTCTTCTACCTGTTTGGAACCCCTTTCTTCCTCCTGCTCCTGTTGTTCCTTAGGGCAGACCAATGTCCTTTCTCTTGACAATTATAACAGTTATCTTGGCTTTTGTCTCTTTTGACACCTGTCTTACTTTTTTGATGGTCTGGACACTCTGAAGACCAATGCCCTTTCTTCTGACAGATATAGCAAGTGTCTTGACTTTTGTGTCGAGAGGAGGGGGAATAGTCCGTCGGCTTCTCTGAAGAAAATCTTCGTATGACACCTTGCAAAGCTCTGATCAGAAGTTAGATCTGTGTTGGCTCTTTCATCTTTCTGTCAGAATTGAGAGTGAAATGAATACTTGGGGGGAAGACACTGACCTTTTATATAGGAAAGACACTGGTCTTACATGGATAGAAAGGGGGCCATGGCGTTTAAAATGTAGTCATTTGACTTCTTGCACTTAAGATGAAACGATCGCATCATTTCGTCGAGAAAGGAGAAAAAAGTAAGAGACAGAAACGTGACCTATCGCCTCGCACAATAGCTGAAGTCCTGGCTCAAATTCGTGCCAGCGATTTTGAAGATGACATGAGTGAACCAGAATCCAGATCTAGAGAGTCTTCGTCAAACCAAAGTTCACCACCAGTAACCCCTGAAATGTACTGCCACATTCAAGAGTCAGATAAACGCTCCTCTAGAAAATTTAGAACAACGGCCTATACGTACACGGTGAAGTTTAAAGATTTCAAGTCCGACACACCGCTGGAGAAAGCAGAAGGGTTCATCACCGATTTGTGGGATTCTTTGTTAACCACACTGAAACGACTATGTCAAGCCAAAGAAGACGATCGCTTGACACTTTCCATTTATCACGAAAGTTTGAAATCCCCCGTTTGGATCGAGTTTAGTAGGCCAGCAGAATTGGCACCTTCCAAAGTCACCGATAAAATTCAACACGTGCAGCAGTCCAACGACAAGTTTCACATCAGCGATGGAAAGGCGATACTGTACATGGTCCACGTTTCTCTTCCTCAAGGGACCGGACGTAAAAAGGTGTTATTGGTGGACGACCTTTTCAGCACCAAAAAGAGCCTCTTCCTAATTAACAACTTTCAAAATAAAATGTGTTTAGCCAGGGCCATCGTGGTGGGACGAACGTATGCCGACAAGAACGATACGGCAGAATGGAAAAGAGCCTTGGAGAACATTCGAAAATCGAACCGAGCCAAACAACAAAGAGAAGCAGAACTCCTGTTACAGCAAGCGAGGTTATCTAAAGACACACCCTATGGCATTCCTGAAATGCAAAAATTGCAAGACGTCTTAGCTCCATTGAAAGTGCACTCTCAAGAAGTGCGCGGACCTATCTTGTTTCGAGGCAAAAATTTCAAAGACGGAAAATACATTCACGTCTATCATCACAATGAACATTTCGATGCCATTACCAGTATCGCCGGATTCTTGGGATACAAATATTATTGTAAGAAATGTGACTATGGCTATAGCAATCGAGAACAACACAAGCACTGCGGATCGTAATGCTCATGATGTTCAGCCACTAAACCCTGCCTTGACGAAGGTCAAGAACGAGGGCAATGTCCAACTTGTCAGTGCACTTTTGTCAGCCCAGCCTGTTACCAACAACATTTGAAGACGCAAGGTTCACAGCAGAAAAGTGCTTGTCAGCTCCTGAGATTGTGCTCAGCTTGTGGACAAGGCATACGTACCAACAGTGCCAAGGCTCACGTATGTCGAGGAAAGAAACAATGTCACATTTGTCACCAAATCGTGGATGTGGAACACGAATGCTACATTCAAAAGTACCATTCCAAACATCAAGAGGAAGAAGATGACCACAAGAAGAAAGGGAATTTCATCTTGTTCGATTTCGAATGCATTCATATTCCTAATTTCTGTGTGGCTCATTTCGCGTGCGAGAAGTGCATCCAAAAGCCTACCTTTAGTCATTGACTCCACTGCAGCAAGATTCCTGAAGGGCGTGAAACAAATCTTGCGGGGGCCGAACACGCTGACGGATTTTGCCCAATGGATCTTAGACCCCATTGACGAGACGTGGAGCCCAGAGCTCATCGATCATTACGGAGATTGCCATCGCTCTGCCACGGTGATGGCTCACAATTTCTCGGGAAACGATGGACAGTTTCTTCTCAGATACTATACGGAACAAAGCACCGACGTCCGAACGTGACTTTGAACGGATCCAAAATCATTTCTATGCATGTGCGACAAGTGCAGTTTAAAGATTCGATGAGTTACTTGGCCATGCCATTGAGTCGAATGCCTAAAACGTTTGGAATGACAGAAATGGCCAAAGGCTATTTTCCACACTTTTTCAATACCGAAGCCAATCAACACACCGTTCTGCCCCATTTACCTGATGCTCACTGCTACGACCCCGACAACATGCGCAACGAACAACGAGAAGCTTTTTATACTTGGTACCACTCTCACGCCTCTGACCTCTTCGATTTTCAAGAAGATATGTTAAAGTATTGTCGTTCCGACGTGGACATTTTACGGCGTTTCTGTGGAAAATTTCGAGAATTAGTCATGGAACACGGAGGGGTCAATCCTTAGAAAGAAGCCTGCACCATTGAAAAAGCGCGTTCCTTAGTATGCTGCCAAAGATTCATGCCCGAAAACACCCTAGCTGTCATCCGTCCTCAACCGACGAACTTTGTCAAACTTCCATACACGGTCAAAGCCCTACGCTGGCTACATTACTTGCGCGACAAGGAACACAAATGGATCCAGCACGCCCGAAACGGAGGAGGCGAAAAGACCATCGGAACGTATTCGGTGGATGGCTGGGACTTAGAAAACCCCAAGATCGTGAACAAGTTTAACGGTTGCTTATTTCACGGATGCCCCATCTGTTACCCTCAACGTGACACTAAAAATCAGTTTGTACCACGGAAGACTTGTACCAGGCCACTTGTCAGCGGTACTTGAAGTTAGAACAGCAAGGATACCAAGTGTTAGAAATGTGGGAACACGAGTACGATTTCCGTTGGAAAACCGATCCCGAGTTTAAACGCATCATGGAAAGTTACAAGTTGGTGGACCCTCTGAACCCGCGGGATAGTTTGAACGGAGGACGGACGAATGCCACCTGTTTGCTGTACCAAGTCGACGAGGAAAAAGGAGAAGAAATCAAATACTTGGACATGTGTCCGCTGTATCCTTACGTGTGCAAATAGCGTCTCTTTCCCGCAAGGCACGCACAATTGCTGACGGAACACATCTACCTGGACAACATTCGACAATACGAAGGATTGATCAAGTGCAAAGTCTTGCCTCCCACGGACTTGTACCATCCCCTTTTACCTCACCATTGCCAAGGAAAACGGATGTTTCCCTTGTGTCGTACTTGTGCCGAAACGTGCAACCAAGATCAACCTTGTTATCACACTCTGAAAAGACGCGCCTTGAGAGGAACGTGGGTCAGGGTGGAATTGTTCAAAGCTATGGACCTGGGATACCAATTGTTAGAAGTGTACTAAATTTACCACTTTCCCAAGACAGAACAGTACCACAAGGGTGACGAGACTCAGAAAGGCATTTTCGCAGACTACATGGAAGCCTTTTTGAAACTGAAATAAGAAGCCAGCGGCTATCATTCCTGGTGCCACACTCCCAAAGACCAAAAGAAATTCGAAGAGAAATACTGGGAGCAGGAAGGCATCACTTTAGACCACGTGGAGAAAGACGAAGAAAGGCGATAGCTTGCCAAAGTGATGTTAAAATGCTTGTGAGGCAAAATGGCACAACGACCGTGTTTACCCAAGACGGAATCTTTGTCCGATCCTTCCCGCTACTTCCAGATGATTCATGACAAAACCAAATACATGAAACACGTGGACGTCCTTCGTGACGACTTGATCCTGGTTAATTACGAAGAGGATCTGGACTTTGTAAAGTCGACGAATTTGGAAATGTCATCATTGCGGTCTACGTGACAGCCCATGCACACTTAAAATTGTACGAAGCTTTAGAACTGTTAGGAGATTGTGTACTGTATTTTGACACGGACAGTTGCATGTACATCAATCGCTTGGGTCACCGTCACCCTGTCAACGAAGGAGACCGTTTAGGAGCCTGGACGGACGAGCACCCCGACGACAAGATACTAAGTTTTGCTAGTGGTGGTAGGAAAAATTACGGTTACGAATACCGGGACCAACAAGGAGAAGTGCTCACGGAGTGTAAAGTGAAAGGATTGACTCTCAATTATCTCACCAGTAATGTGGTAAACTTTGGGTATTGAAAGAAGCCTTGCAGTCTGGTGAGGATCGATATTTTAAAGTGACCACCTACCGACCTCACAAGATTGTACGTTACCCACACAGCAAATCGTCAGTCGACCTTTGGAAAAAGTGTATCAAATCGTGTACCAGAAGCGAGTGCGGCTTCCCAACCACTTCACTTTACCGTACGGTCACACCGATATTGGTCAGGATCGAAAAAGGAGCAACATCCAAGACCGATAGTTTCTTGTAACTACAAACATCAAGCGAGAAAGATGAAAATTCCATCAAACAGACAACACCATACAAGTTCAGTGATTCTCAAGTGGAGTGCGATGCTGTGCCTTGCGATTGCAGGGATGCCGTACGCTGTCAGCTCAGTGATTCAGTACCAAATCATGGGAAGTTTGCTATGACTACTACTACTACCATACCTACAATGGAAAGTGATGCCGTGCGTGTCAAACCTGATGGATGCGAAAGCGATGACACTTGTTATCGTACACCTTTTCACTTTACTGATTTTCATTGTCAATGTCATCCTCCTCGCGAAACCATGCGTCTACCACCCTACGGATGTCATCCAACCCTGAGCAAACTCCTGCGGATTTCACCGTACCCTCATCAATGTGAACCTGTGAAAAAAGAATATACGTTTCCTGTGCGTTTGCCTGAATACTGAGACTTTGAAAGTCGATTCCATACCTTCCAAGGAAAGTGGCCTAAATATCTGGGACGACCTACCCCCGAAGAATTAGCCAGAGCCAGATTTATCTACCTGGGCGAAGGTGATAAAGTCAAGTGTTTCAGTTGCGTTGTGTCACTTCACCAGTGGGAGCAGAAAGATTCCGCTTACCTGGAACATGCTCGATGGTCTCCGGATTGTCACTACTTACCTTTAGTGGGACGACCTCAGTAATCTCTGGATGGATACTTTACAAGAGAACATTCGTGGTTTGTCTGCGGAGTTGAGAGAACGCATTTATCCAGAGTTTCTCAAAATACAAGTCCAACGCAAAGAACAATTGCATCCGTTACGTCACCGATGTTTAAACCACTGGTTCCTGAATGCTATAAGAGGACTGATTCTGATGAAAACGTTCCAGTGGTCAGACATTGATCGACTACCCATGAACCAGAAGGATTGGTTGCTACTGATTCTATTTACTACAAGGTAGACTTACTGCAACACATTCCAGAGGAGGAGTTAGAGGGTTACCAAGATCTTTTACACAATGTAAACTTGGTTCAAGAGGAAACTTTAGTACTGTGTGTGATGTGCAAGTAAGTGACTAAAACATTTCGGTTCGCTACTAGGGTACTATCAGCTCTGTACAGAAAGTACACTTATTACCCCCGACAAGAGACAGACATTACTGTGAATGTCTAGTTTAGAAGAGTACATTCAGAATCTACCATTGGAGCTGAGAGAACGGATTTACAGAGATTTGGTCAAAATACAAGTTCAACGCAAAGAACAATTGCATCCTTTACGTCACCGATGGCGGAACTACTGGTACCTGAATGGTATAAGAGGATTGATACATTTCAAAGCGTTCCACTGGCCAGACATTCATGAATCAATAAAGTTTTGGATGCCACTCATTCTACCTACAAGTTGATCATAGTACACTGTATTCCAAAGGACGAGTTAGAGGATTACAACAAATCTTTACAAGAACTATTCTTTTTGGTTGAAGAGGAAACGTCTGTGCGACGTGTAGTGTGTGAGTTAGTGACTAAACATTTTGGTACGGTTCTGAAATAAAACCGATTCTGGTCAAAACGTACACTTATTACCTCCGACAAAAAGAGATATAAAAACTCGCTACCATGCCACGACCTTTATCATCAGCGATACGATTCCCTTGGAAGAAAATCAATCACAGTATTCAGACGGTGGTGGATTACCAACGATTTTACGAGAACTTTATCCCACGATTTTGGGTCGTCATGTGGTGTGTGTCTTAGTGACTTGCTTTCTGGGATTTCGTTTACCGGCCGATTCCTTGTGGGCTCTTTACGATCTGTGCTGTGAGGTACCGCAAAAAAAGCATTAAAGTGGTACCTTTAAATGTACACGAGAAACTCATTCTGTTAAATGCCTTGCGTTTTCATTCCGATACTTCTTTACCTCTACGGAAAAAAAGATTCGTCAACTTTTAGGTACTGAAGATGTTTACGAAGATGTGTGTGTGTAGCTTGTGACTTACACACGATCACTGGTCAGATGTACATGACTGGAAAAGTCTGGGGTTTTTTTTTAGGCTTGGACAAAAGAAGTGGCAAACTATGCCCAAGATTTGTGACCATAAATTAAAACGTTCAGTGAAAAAAGTAACTTTAAACCTGTGTTAGTACCAGAAATGCCCGTCACCGAGGAAACCAATCCATTCAGGACAGGACTGCCATTGACATGGACAGTCCCGAAAGGCCATTCCGGGAGGATCCCTGTGTGAGTGTGCCAAGTATAGAGGCTCTAAGAACATTACGAACGGTCCCTAAGACACCACGTCATGTTCACTAAAAATGTTGTACAGTGACTTGTTTGTATTCCACTTTGATCGTTTTGACGTGTATGTTATCTATGTACTTAACCATTTGTCTTTTATGTATTTTTGTCTTTCGTGTTCAAGCTTAAAATTTTTCGAAATAAACGTGTCTTGAGAAATGAATGAAAACTGTTGTATTGTCTTTCTTCGTATCAAACGTCACATTCCCTACACTATGGCTCCCTCTGCTGTCTCTGCTTTCTCTTCCTCCACTTTCAAAATCATCGATGAAAACTTAGATCGTGCCAGTTGGGAGGCCTTGTATATTCGGCATCCCTTTAACATGTTAATTGATGGACCCAACGGTTCTGGCAAAACCGAATTTGTCAAACGTTTGATCGAACATAAACATGATTTGATCGATCGTCCACCTCAACGTATCGTGTGGTGTTACAAATCGGCGTACAGCCTCTCGCGAGAAAGTCAAGGTGATTACATCGTGTTTGTGGAAGGCATTCCTGGCGAAGACGACGGGATCGTGTCTGACCCCATTCAGATACATCTGGTCATCTTCGACGACATTTTAGGAGAAGGCGAAGAAGAAATTAAACTGTGGTTTACGCACAACGGCATCATCGTTATGCCAGTGTCATTTACATCACCCAAAATTTGTTTCATCAAAGTAAAGCCCATCGCACCATCACTTTCAATGCTCATTACGTGGTCTTGTTTAAAAATCCTAGAGATAATCGCAAGTGCATTTCTTATCCAAACAGGAACGCCTTGGTTGACACATGCGTATGACGATACCACTAAAACCCCACACGCCTATTTACTCGTGATTATTTGCGATTTCGTACCCATCTGTTTCACCACTGGTGCCAAGACGGAGGGCCTGTCGTGTACAGGTCCCCGTTGACTTAACAACAACAAAAAAAGTCTATAAAAACCTAAGACACTTTTGGTCTGTCTCACACAGCGTCAACATGACGTCCCTTCAGTCTCATCCTGCCGTCAAATTGATTCGGGCTCGTACGGACTTAGTCGCGAAAAAAATCCACAGATACGTGCTCGTGTCTTAGAAGCCCGTCTCAAAGAAGTCTTACGATGGTTTACGGTGACAGCACGTCAGTTACTGCAAGGCATCATTCACATCCCTCATCAAACCAAACAAGAGAGAAACAAAGTAGCCTTAGCGCAACTGGCAGATCTCCGCATCGACACTCAAACGAAAAATCAAATCATTTTGAATCCTGGAGGTAGCGGTTCTCTAGGTGTCATCATTCGCTCCCTCTTAAAATGGGATCCCAATGCCCCCAATGTCCTCCACAAGAAAATAGCCACTCCCCGGCCCAAAGGTACCCAGAAGAAAAAAAGCAGTGGTGTCAAGACCAGGTCACAATCACAGAAAAAGAAAAGTCCCCAGAAAAAGAAAAGCCCCCTATAAACATCTTCTACTCGCAAGAGAGGCACTTCTGCCAGGGTGCAACCTTACATCCCCAAACCACGACCTGCAGCAACGGTGACAGCGTCTCTAATAGCCTCAGGTTCATCCACTTCTCCTTTGCTAGTGATGCCAACCAAACCCAATTTGACACCCATTCTTCCTAATTTGATGAAACAATGGAAACCTGTGTTTCCAAGAATTTCTCCTTCAGCGGTGACACCCTCCTCCTCTACCTCTTTAGCCGCAGCGACAGCTGCTCACAAAGTACCTGCCCCCAAAATCAAAGTCCAAGAGAGAGCGGGCATGTTACAGAGTTTACAGGATTTATCCAAGCAAGAAATGTCCCGATTTAATCCGTTGCGAAGCCCTTCACAACGCGTGATGCCTGTCATCAAGTTGATACGACGTAAAGACAATCAGTGGCGACGCATTCCAGTATAAAAAAAGACCTGGCGCAAACGATGGAATCATTGTTTTTGTGCTCCTGAACGCCCAAAGATGTCCTCTCAAAGATGTGCACACCACCATCATAATCGTTCTCCTATCCAAAAAGGAAAAGAATGGGACAGTCTCGTCATCCGAAAAAACGCTTAGCCAAGCATCGACGTCTACCCCTGAAAAGATCCAGTAAAGTCCAAAGAAAAAAAGAAGCCATGAAAGGGGAGGATTTTTTATGACTATTTTGTTACCAAAGATTCTCAAAAGTGTCCCTGGTTTATTACCACCAGTCCAAAAATAAGATAAAAGGACGCATGTCAAGCCATGGACATCAGTGTAGGTTTGCTCCTGAACTAAGAAAGATGTCCCCTAAAAAAATTGTACACAACTCTCTTGCCAAAAAAGGAAAGAAAAGGAAAGTACTGCCTCCTCGTTTAGCCAAACTTTGGAACATGTTGTCGGTCCTGCGATTGTTGTCTGAATGTCTTGAACGATACCTTTGTCTAAACACCAGAAAGAATACTTAGCCAAACATCGACACGTTATTCGACACATTGTACAAAAGAAAATACCCATCCGTCAAAAGAAAAAGTCCCATTGTCAAAGGAATAGCAGGAGCCATGCTGGGAGGACTCCTGGTAGGTGTTTTACCCATGGGTCCAATATAAAAAGGGTCAAGAGGATAAAAGGGCGCTCTGGAATCAAAAGATCTAAGACGTGACCATTGGAATCTGATGGAAGGACGAAAACTTACTTTAGTGCCTTACAAACGATAGATGGAATTCCATCGTTGGCAAGAACAACGGACCCCGCATTTACCTCCCAACCCTCATTTGACCGAGATGTCCCAGTTACAACACGAACTGCAATCGTTGGTGGATCTCAGCGATTTGTCAGAAATGCACAAATTGCAACGGTACGGCCAAGTATTGCAACGACTTCAACTCTTTCACCAGAAAGCTTTAGACGAAACAGCTCTACCAACTCTGAAAGATTTTAAGGCCCCAATGAAAAGTCCGTCACCACCACCACCCTCAGTGATCAAAACAGACGCAGCCACACGGACGCGTGAGGAAGAAGAGTCGCGAGAAGTCTTTCAAATACCGCCAGCAGCTCCCGTCCCTAGTAAGATTGCAGTGTCCTTGTTGACCCCTTCCCCAACACCCCAACGAGAAGAGCTTAAAGCTTGAGTTAAAAAGATGATGTCCACTATTCCTTCGACAGAAGTTAAAAAGAAAGAAGGGAAACCAGAAGTGTAAAAAGAATAGAAAACAAACGCCATCCCATTACCACCACAACCACTACTCTAGACTTCTATTCCCGTGGCACATCGAACACGTAAAGCCGTTTCCAAACCACCACCTCGTCCCATCCAAAGTAGCATCAGTGAAGAATAGGTGACATATTAAAAAAAGTCATGATGGAGAATGTGTTAGCCAACATTTACTACGATCCATCCCATCCTGCGTGATACGGAGGAGTTCAGAAATTGTATCGTGCTGCCAAAACTCGACAGAAAAGTATCAGCTTACCTCACGTGCAACGATGGTTACAAGAACAAGCCACGTACACCTTACACAAACCCATTCGACGAACCTTTTCCAGACATCGCAATCGATTGGAGGGCATCGATCATCAATGGCAAGCCGATTTAGCCGATGTCTCTCATTTGTTTTGTGTCATCGAAGTCTTTTCCAAATTTTCCTGGGTCGTTCCATTGACTTCCAAATCGACCACTGAGTTAACGCGAGCCCTCAAACTGGTGTTGAAACAAAGTTGTCATCATCCTCTTCGATGGCAAATCGACAAAGGCACCCAATTTCTGAACCAAGCTTTCCAAAAAGAATTGAAGAAACGAGACATTCATTTTTTCACCACCGAAAAACCAAAGGCAGCATCGTGGAACGTTTTGAACGCACCTTGAAAGAACGCATGTGGAAACATTTTACGCATGAACACACTCTCAAGTACATCGACTTCTTTCCGCACCTGGTCCAAGCGTGCAACCAATCTTACCATCGAAGCAGCGGATGTCCCCCACCCCAAAAGGTGACTCCCGACAACGAAGTAACCGTCTTTGAGCGCCTGTTTGGTACGTCCCCGACTGTGGCTGTCACTAAGAATGGTGAATTGTTGGCGATTGGAGATTGGGTGCGCATTGGCAAAACCAAATGCACTTTCGACAAAGGTTAATTACCCAACTGGACCACCGAATTGTTTAATGTCACTGGAGGAGTGCGTGGCCGTCATCCTGCCGTATATAAATTGGAAGACATGAAAGGGGAAGTGTTAAAAGGAACGTTTTACTTGTCCGAGTTACAACGCGTGACCAAAAAGAAGACGAAGTGTACGACATCGAAAGCATTCTCGATCGAAGAACCCGTAAAGTGGGAAAACGACATGTCAAAGAAGTCAAAGTACGTTGGAAAGGATATCCTCCCATCACTTATAAAAAGAAGCGACCATCGTGCCCTTCAACACAGCCTGAACCACCACTACAGCAGTGACCACTCATTCACCGAGTTCTTCTGTGCAAGATCTACAAAAATTCCCTTGTGGATGTGTTGTGGAGAACGTGTGCCTAAAACGCAAATCGTCTTTATCTGCTATATCTTTGTAGTGTATTGTGTCGTCGGTGCTGCCATTGCTATTTTGAGTTTGCAACAAGGGGACAAACAATTGTGGACCATTTTACTGAGCAGTTGCATCGGTTACCTTCTCCCCAATCCTTCCCTGAAGTACTCTAACGGTAACAACGGGAGTCTTGCAGCCAACATCAGTCACCCTCCCAACAGTCATCACCCAAACAACAACCACAAGAACAGCAGTCTTTTAGACTCTCGTCTGATCTGGAGTGACCCCTCGGACAGCAGAAATCTGGAATTATGAACAACCAATTTTACTTAACTTTACCCAGTGACAGTCCCATGGATGTGTTTCCCAAAAACACATTATGCTGTGTCACGGCCAAATTACCTCAGGCCATCCAATTGATCACGAAGCCCATTGGGAAGTGGCCTTGGTGGAAATGATTCATCCTACACAGATCCTAAACATCACCGAAAATGAAACGAAGTTTTGGGTCGAGATCCGGAATATACAAGTACAAGAACACTTGGATGCCAATGAGCCTAAAATGTGGAAATCCAAAAATTCAAGACAAGAGAAATCTCCCCTGAACATGTATGAGATGAAAATTCCTGCAGGCTATTATTTTAATGGTCAACATTTGGTGGACACGATTGCCACTATTTTCGACGCTCAGTTTGGCAAAGCCCTGACCAAACTGAACAAGACTGTTACCATTGAGTACCATAAAGTGGCTCGTCGCCTATTGATGAAATTTCCGGATGCCCAAACGTTGTCCGTCATCTTTAATCCTGAATTGTTTGAGATATTGGATGGAGAGAAGATCACCTTAGTTAATGATCAGGTTTACCCTAACACCAGCATCTTTAGTAACAGCCGATTTTTAAAGTTATTTTGTTCCCCGGTAGGATTGAACCAAGGATTAAATTTGATCTTTGTGTACTCCGATGTGGTGGAGTACAATGTAGTGGGACACACCTCCACACCGTTACTGCGAGTCATTCCTTTCAAAGTGGATTCTACCACGAATGCTGACGAGAAAGGTGGAAACACCTATCACGTTCACCGCGAATTTGTATATCGTCACTATCTGCCCGTCAGTAAGTCGTATTTCAACAGTGTCAACATTGGTATAAAAGGAGATCTGGGACAAAATATTCCAGTCACCAAAGGGAAAGTCACGGTGAAAATCCATTTTCGAAAACGATTCTCTAACGACTTGTAAGTCATGTATCCAGTGTACCGAGGAGTCTCTCGACAGCTAGGACATGGTTTAGGAGATATGCTGAAATCAGTGGCCCCCATGTTGAAACCGATGGTGACGCGAGGATTGCACGCCTTGAAAGATGCCGCTTTGACGAAAGGCAAAGAATTCTCCAAAATGTCATCATCGACAAACAAAACCCCTGGCACGGTCATTTTGGGTCGACGAGATACTCCTATAAATGCTCTGGACGCTACCGGGTTAAGCATTCCTGCTTCCCTGACGCCACAGCAAGGACAAGACAGAAACTGACGACGAAGACACCCCTTCAGACGCCTTCACATACCCAGAGCTAGAAAGACCAAGAAAAGAAAAACTGTCCGAAACTTACACGTTTTTGATTATTAAACAACAGAGAGGGAAAAAATGATGTACCGAGAGTCTTGCGCATGTTCCAAGTCGGAACTGGATCTGTTTGCCATGCCATCCACCATGATGACTATGCAAGAATCCCAATGGGTAGAATTTCATTCTGTCTCCTCTTGTCGCATTCAGCTCCCACTGAGTTTGAAATCAAAGAACAAACCGAAGATTACATCGATCTGAATCGCAGTTACTTGTACCTGAAAGTCAAAGTTCTCAATAAGGATGGAGGTCCTATAGACAACTAAGGAAGTAGCTCCCGTCAACAATTTCATGCATTGATTGTTCAATGGAGTGGGTTTGTATTTGAATACCAAATTGGTCAGTAGCAGCATGGATTCTTACCCTTATCGAGCATATCTGGAAAATCTCTTGATAAACGGAAAAGAGGCCAAGAACACCCATCTGGAAGCTTGCGTGCTGTGGAAACCTGACACGGCAGGCAAATTTGACGACACCGATTTGATTACGGATACAGATAAAGACCAAAATGTGGGATTCAACGAACGACGAAACAAAATCAAGGATGGACGTAGTTTAGAACTGATGGATCGCTTACATTTGGACATGTGGTTGCAAGAAAAGCATTTGCTGAACGGTGTGGATGTCCGCCTGAGACTGAATCACAGTAGTACCACTTTCCATTAGACAGCTGATTCTGCTACCAATTACAAAACCAAAATCGAAGAAGCCCGACTTTACGTGCGACGCGTGGAAGTGTTACTTAAAGTGGGAAACGACATCAGTCACACTTTCAGTAGAACGACCGCCAAGTATCCAATAAGACGCGAGGAAGTGAAAACCTTCACCATTCCCAAGGGTCAGCGATCAATGATCGAAGATCATCTGTTATATATATATATATATATATATATATATATATATATATATATATATATAGAGAGAGAGAGAGAGAGAGAGAGAGAGAGAGAGAGAGAGAGAGATATAGAGAGAGGGAGGGAGGGAGGGGGTAATTGCAGCGATGAAATAATATATATACCAGACAGAACGGAAAGTGATATCCCTGGATTCTGTAGAAGAATGCTTGATAATAGTATTCATAATTAATAGTTAATACAAATAATACTATCATACAGGTTAGAGAATTTTTAATTCGTCCTCTACGGAGATTCGAACCTAGGTCCGCGGGTAAACGGCACTAATCGCCTTGCCTGCACGCACCAGCCCATATTGCTTCACGACTAAGCACGTCATGCGAGTGTGTCTGCTACGCACGAGCGCATTTAACACCGATTCAGTCGCATAATTGTTGGTGATGCGTGCTTAGTCGTGAAGGAATATGGGCTGGCACGTGGAGGCAAGGCGATGGGCGCCGTTTACCCGAGGACCTGCGTTCGAATCTCCGTAGAGGACGAATTAAAAATTCGGAGAATCCTGGCCTTTCATTCTCAAAATGTTTTGAGCACAAATTTGCTTTCTTACAACTGTGTTCGAATGATTAAAGATAAATGGTCGTTAGTATTGCATAAAAGGGCCATATTCTCTGTTATTGGCGTTGAAAGAATAATACTTGCAGTATCATCAAAAGTAGATCCAATCTAACCTCATAAAGTCCCACTAAATCCATCCCTGTATAGAAAAAGAGCAGAGATAAGAAAATTTTAGAAATTCCACAGTTCCATAATTCTTATTACGTTATTATCAGCAGTTTGATTTTCTTGCTTGAAATGTTTCTAGATTATCATGATGGATGAAAAGTGTCCAAAATACAGGACTGGACAGAATCAAAATGCTTATTCTTCCAAGTGTACTTTTGTACTGTTTCTTTATGAATCTTTGTACATGCATTTTTATGGGTGGTGGTGGTGGTGGCGGTATTTATGTGAAGTTTTAGCAAAGGTTCCATTATTGTTTGTTTTACGGGCCTCTGAACTTCTCTTTGATGATAAGATCTGACTACTTTGCGGCCCTCGGCTGGCTGAGGGGGCTAAAGCGCTCGGCTTTACCGATCACTGCTATCTCACCTTTGTTCGCCTGGGTTCGAGTCTCTGGGCTCGGCCAATGTGGATAAGTGAGAAAACTTGCCGTGGGTCGGTGGTTGTTACAGTTTTTTCGGGTTCTTCCTCCACCTGCAATATTGGCCGCCATGTATAACTTATCTTGCGCTGAGAAATGGATTTAAGCAGAAAACAACAACACCGGACTACTTTTTAATAGCATGATTTCGAATACTTGTGCGTTGTAGCGTAAAACCCATACTCTGACCTCAAAGTTTTGGAATCAAGCGAGCTCCGCCCCTTTCACCAATCATCCATACAGTGCAAATGTATTTTCACCAGCGCAAGGTCAGCTACATTAAATACAGACGTGTGGGATGAAATAGTTCACTTAGAAAGCATGCCTTAAACACATTTCGTTTACGAGAAGCACCGTACTTTAACACTGAAATCAAGTCTATTCCTTAATCCTTATTTCCGATTCAGTAGTAAGCAGCTACGGCTTCAGTAAGGAATAAGTAACCGGCTATCTATTCCCGATTCAAACATTTTGACATCGATTTGGTTGTATATTCCTTATTCCTGATTCGTTAAGGAATAGCTTATTCCTTGCTTATTGCGATTTCAACCCCCAAAAATTGAACACTCTTCAAGGCATCCATAGCTTAGTGATCCACTTCGACCCGTATAAGCTGTTGAGACGAAGCAATTAATTTAGCCTAATCTGAGAAATACCAGTGTTTTTATTCATACCAGCGTAATAAAACTGGATAATGAGATATGACAAATTAAACTAAAATTTTCAATGACGTGAACCCTTCCATAAAGTATTTTCATCTAAACCCCTCTTTCACAGTTTATAATCTTGTACAATAGAAAGAAAAGTTACAGGGGGTGGAATCGTGTAGTGGGTTGCAAGATATAGCTATGATACCTACGAAGTGCGAATATGGGACGTCTCCTCCTTAACTGATTTTGACTTGGACCCATCTCTGAGATTGTACCTCTGTGGTTATTTTCAGCATCAGAGAAATAGGTGGGTTCTTACAGGTGCATATAGTGGTCCGATTCCATCAATAATCTGCACCAATTAAACCACTACTGACAGGATTTGATTTCAACAACTCTTTGAGAGTTTTCGTTAAAGATCAGCTCCAGCAGTAGGAAACGATTATCTAACATTCGTGGAGCCGAGTTCGACAAAAGGGAGGCTAAATACATGGAAGCCATAACAAAGCAAATAAGTGGATAAAATATCAAGCCCACAACTGATTGATTGAAACAGCCCATCTTCAAATCATTTTGATATGGACCCTCCTTTGAGAGACATCTAGGGATGTGTTCGACCCCAAAAAGAACATCTTCGCTAGCCAAGGTTCCGATAACCCTATCGAACAGCTATATCAGTGCTTTGTCCTAGCGACATCTATTGGATTTCATGAGTTGTCTCCCTTAGTAGGTAATGCCAACTAACCAAACGAGTGGGTCATTGTACATCGGCCGAAAACGGTGGTGACAATGACCTAAAAAGGATACTTTGTAAGTTTAACATCGAAAGTATGACTATGTACCAGAAGGAAGACATTACAGGTCTATTTGAGTGAAAGGTATTTGTGCAAACACGAACCGGCAGTGGAAAAGTGCTTATTTCACAATCCATTCAAGTTGTGTTCTCCCTTTCCTCGATTACGTAGGAACAGTGTTCAAATTTGAACAACTTAATTTTGATTGGATGCGATGGCTTGCCGCCGCATCCAATGAAATTCACAGACCCGAAGCGCAGAAATATCTGCTCGATATGCCAAGGTGTAGATAGGATTATCGGAATTTGGCTAGCGAAGATGCAAAAAGAAGTATTGACGAAATTCGCCAAAAGAAATCTGAGAAATAGAATGGACCTTGTGAATACAGGCAATATAAAACTGTTACAGTAAGGACCGACGATATCTAAATTATTTTATACGTGAAATCATACATAAAACAAAACTGATTTCAATCCATGTTTGAAAGTTTATAGCCATGCATCTGTTCCAGCATCAGCGTAAGTTTAGGGAAAATGCGTAGAATTCATTTTGAGATGCCGGGTTAAATAGAGGAGGGGGCTATAACACAGACCATAAATAGATTGAATATTACTTAAACATATGAGATCGACCACTCCCTCATTAAAGAACCTCGAGCGTTTTTTGGCTTCCCAAGACCTCGGGCGCCCGGGGCAACCGCCTGTCCGCCCCCCCCCCCCCCCGTTAGTACGCTACTGTATATAGGGACCCTACATTCCACCGCTTTAAAAGAGTTCTTTGATAGTTTGTATCTTGGGATATATTTGACCGCCATAAAAAGTACCTAGGAAGTTCGACAAGATCAGTAAAATCGGATATCGTCAATACTGAATTACTATAATGCGGACAGACAAACTCCAGATTTTGCAATGCGTAAACGACTAGTTAGAGAATTTGGACCTCGACCCGTTAGACAGTTCCTAGTTAGTGATTGTTCCAAGAGTCGCAAAAGTAAGAAGTGAATTCGTGAAGCCGATTTCGGGAAATAGGGGTGGGTGGTGGGTGGGGTGAAATGTATAGTGGGAGAGGAGGGTATAACACGGGTCGTACGTGGACTAAATCTTACTATTCATATGGGCCCTCCTTCAGGAATTTGTACATTGACCTTTCTGTGAGATGTTAACTCTAGGAATATTTTCGAACACAAAATAATTCTTGAATTTCATCGAGAGGCATTGGTGAAATAAGGGGTACTGGGTATAAAAGCGGGCACAGTTTAGATCAAATATATCAAAAGATTGTATTATTTGAATCCATGCATAGAGAATTTTGATTTCAGTGTGTCTTTGGTAGCTACTAACAATGGATCTACTTCAATAGTCGGAAAAGTTAAAAGAAAATTCCTCTAGCCGCTTTCGAGTAATATTGTATAACAACGCTCAAAGGAGGCAACATAAATCCATACATGTGCCCTACAGTTCAACCCTAAAAATGATTTGGATATGGATCATTCTTTTATATTTTGCACCTGGGGATATCTTTGACTCCCAAAAGAGCAGGTTGGTCGAGAACAATCAGAGATATAGGAGTACCCTTATGAGTACTGGCAATATTAAACAGGTATTGTGTGGACCTTATCAGTATCAGGCAATGCTGAACAGGTATTATGTGGATCTTATGAATACAGGCAATACTGAATAGGTATTGTGTGGACCTTATGAGTACCAGGAATATTGAATAGATATTGTGTGGACCTTATGAGTAGTGGCAATATTAAACAGGCATTGTGTGGACCTTACGAGTACAGGCAATACTGAAAAAGTATTGTGTGGACCTTATGAGTACCATCAATATTGAACAGGTATTGTGTGGACCTTATGAGTACAGGCAATACTGAAGAGGTATTGTGTGGACCTTATGAGTACAGGCAATACTGAAGAGGTATTGTGTGGACCTTATGAGTACAGGTAATACTGAACAGGTATTGTGTGGATCTTTTGAATACAGACAATATCATCAGCAGCAGCAGCAGGAGCAGCAGCAGTAAACTTACTACAATTATTGGTACTGCGACGACTACGCCAACAACGCGTATTATTCAGGTTTGAAATTTAACTCTAGCACGCTCGCTATTCCTTATAACTTGTTTATGATTTAATAACTAATAGGTACTTATTTTTGATGTATAGAGTGTAGGCGTTTGCAGTTTGTTGTTATGATAGGGCTAACTGGGATAGGGTTGCAGTAATCATCACTATTAGTAGCAGTAAATCTACCACAACTATTCCAACGACGACTACGAAGCTAATTTTTTCACGGTTTGAAATTTAGCGCTCGCATGTTCGCAAAATGAGAGTTAATTGTGGAAAATGGAAACAGATTTTAAACTCTTTCAACCTTTTGCGAGTGATAACTTTTCCAGTGATAGACTAAAGAGCAAATAATTAGAAAAACTCCTGAAATTCTGTAAGCTCATCAAAATGCATAAGCATAATACAGAAACGTACAACCAATCGCTCTTTGTCATAGCCCGATAAATAATCCGCTAAACTTGCAATGGTATGGAGGTTTCATTTATCTGATTAGCTTTGTCATTGATCTATGTACCTTGACATAACGGTGTTTATGTAAAGCCTCATACTGTACCTTATACATGCTTCTACTGATAAGACACAACGGAACTGAACTCAAACTGGCTACTTATTCCTTATTCCCGACTTAATAAGGAATAAAAAAATCGGTTATTTATTCCCGATTCAACATTTCTTACATCGAGTTGGTTGCTTATTCCTTACTCTCGACTCTAAAGGAACAGGTTACCTCTTACTTATTGCCGATTTAAAAGAATGCTACAGACTTGAACACTCTTCATGGCATTTATAGTGAGTGGTCCACGTCGACCAGAATAATATGAGACGAAGCAAATAAACTATCCCAATCGGAGAAATACGAATGTTCTTACTGGTACCAGCTATATAAAGCTGGATATAGAGAGACGACCGATTATATGAAACTTTTCAATGACGTAATCCCTTCTTAAAGTTTCTTTTTTCTTCATCTGAACCCCTCTTTGACAGTTTCTAGTTCTAGATAAAAATTTCAAAGAAGGTTCTCTGTCAAAGTTCTTGAAAGAGTGCGTCCCACTAGCGAGTGAGTCAGACACATGCGTGAGTATGTCTTGAAGTCCATTGTTTCCAATATTTGAACAGAAGGGTTCTTAAACACGAAAATACGACAAATAATTTTCTTTTATCATCTAATAGCTAAAAATCTAGTTTCATCTTTGTATGACTCATTAGTAAGCTTTACCAAGTCGAATATTAGAACTTCACCCCAAGCACCACAAGACACGACCGAAACACCTAATGTAGAAGTATTCCTCACTTAAATTACTAAAACACATATACGGTAAATATCCAGAAAAATCTATAGGTTGAGAAATTAGGGATGGTCAAGTTTAACAAACTAATCTATGATAACATAAAGTCTCGTGCATATTTACATTATGATGTGAGTTCCTTGAAACTGGCTGGTTACTCGTTTTGAGAAATATCTTCCCATCACCTACTTCCCATACTCAAACAAATAATCATTAAAATCTAATAAAGCTCTAAACCGAGACGTAAACTGGTTTAATATTACATGTATATATCAGGACCCTCCTTTTTTAATGGATATTCTCGACGAACTCTGTCAATACTTCATTTGTGTGTCAAACATTACCTTATATTTAAAATACCAAAGAAAGATTCATGTCAAGATCTTTTTTAGCGGTTTGACAGTCGAGTGCATATATGGCCTTAAAAGGTAATTTCTTTCCAGGCTTTGTTATGGCTTCCATATATGTAGCCCTTATCTCTCGGAAGAGAACTCAACGAATTTTCCCGAAAAATTTCCATACTGTTGAACTTATCCCAATATAGAAACTGTCAAACAAGGGTTGAAATCGAAATGCTCTCTAAGTACCGGTTCAATTGGTGCACATTTATGATGGAATCGGTTCCATATCCACCTCCCGTACATAGCCGGTACCCATAAAAACAATCATATTACTCTGCTTCCTCCCGACTAATTTCGTCAAGACTTCTTGTGTGGGTTGAAAGTTTTGCTAGAGATAAAATCTAAAGGATGGGTCCGTGTCAACTTCCTTTAAAGAGGGGTTATTCAATATGTGAACTTAAGATGTATTATCCTTATGGCTTTCTTTATTTCTCTCGTGTATATTTATACCTATTTCTTGAAATGGACTCAACGAAAGATTCCATAAATGTTTCCTACTGCTGGAGGAGATCCCATGCAAAATTTAAAAAAAAAAAATAAAATAAAAAAAAATAAAAAATAAAAAATAAAAATAAAAAACAAACCAAATAAACCACCACTCCCAAAGAAAATAACAAAACCAAAAACAAAGCAAAACTATCAAAGAGGGGTTCACATGAAAATACTTCTAAAAAGAAATCGCGTCATTGAAAATTTTCATACAATAGGTTATCACTCTGTATTGTATTTTATGATGCTGGTACCAAAATGAATGCTCGTTTTTCCACAATGCTCGTTTTTGCACAGTTGGATAAGAATAAAAGCTATGAATACCCTGAAGAGTGTTCCCTGTTTGATGTAGCATTTTACTATTAAAATCGGCAATAAGCATCTGGTAACCTATTCCATACTGAATCGGAAATAGGAAACAAGTAGCCAACTAGACAGAGGTTCATGCATTGCAAACTTTGGTTTCAATTTGTCGAAAGACATAACGGTTTAATAATGCCGATATAAATAAATAAAGACCCTCCTATTTCTCCCATTGCTCTCGACGATCTTTGTCAATATTTCTCTTGAACCGGTAACGGGTTATTGAATCCTTATTATAAGAAATATGCTGCCAGGTTGATGACAATCTGTGTCAACTGGTGCGTGTAATGACTTTTATTGGATTCTCCAACGTCAGTTCAGCGTACCTGGCCTTACCTTTGCTGAACATGACAAAGGAAACAAACAACATTGTGTGACTAGCGGATAAAACGCAGAGTATTTTCCAGCAGCTGAAGATGTTTACGATCGATATAGAATGAAATAGTTGTAACTCTGACGGCGTCGTGATGAAATATGTTGATCACTGAGAGCAAATTGATGATTTCATAAGCGAACATTGAAGATCTTCAATGGGTGTATTGAGGATTACTCCGCAACAAGCTGATATAAACTAGTTGAAACATAATACATTTGGAGGTTTAATTCCTGTAGAAAGAGCCATGTAAAGTTTGCAAACACTACGGTTTTTCTGTTTAATTTTTTTGTCTTGTCTATGTTTTGTATATGCCTTTGAAAAAGACTTATTAAGAGTCGAAAGCGCTCAGGCTAGTTAGATACTAG